>JZKD02S1595263.1:0-15510 GCA_000966675.3 Picea glauca
ACTATGACCCCCGCCACTGTCTTTGACTGGAACCATAGCACCAAGGGAATTTTATGGAGAAGTAACTGTGTAAAACACCATGTTGAGCCCAGAGCAGATTTTTGGGTCAACAGTAGGCACAATGCCTAGGTTCACATCCCACGCTATCACTTTGACCGAAACCTCTTCCGTCTAAGCTCACTCCTAGGGAAGCCAAGGGGGCTAGTCCCTAGTTTCTAGATTAGTTTTAGATTTAAATTCTAGGAGTTGATTTTAATTATTTACAAGGTTTGGGGGATTCTAATCCTAATATGCACAAGCAACAATGTAAGGTGCAAGGTTAGTATGTCAAGCAAGCCTTTTCCTAGGGAAACTAAGACTAGTGCCTAAGATTGGGCAAGGGGTCAACTAAAGTTGAAGGATGATTCGTTACAAATATGATTACAAGTTATACAAAAGAATAGTTGAATCAAGAGTTAAGTACAAAATATACAATTAAAGAATACTAGAATACAAAAAACAAGCTAACCACTTTAATTACTTTGTGTGCATCATATAAGGAGATCAAAGCATCATCACATTCATGAGATCATCATCAATACATCATCAATTCAACAACAAATAAAAGTTATGACTTTGAAGCACAAGTATTAGAGATGAAAGACAACCACTCTTAATTGTTAAACCCACGAAAGTTTTAGAGACTTAAGTCCAAGGTTGAGTTATTAAGATTTCTTAAGATTATTAAGTTTTATCAAGCTTTCACCAAAGCCTCCTCCCCCTATTGTCAAATGATTGTTGGATGCTCAATAAGTGTTTCCACCCTAGCTTCGCAGGTCAGCCCGAAAGATTGAGTTCTTACGAAAATGACACATCTTGTGTGCCGTGAGACTGTCCCCGACGTACACCTTGTGTTTCCCCTCAATCCCCATTTTAGATGGTGAAAATGGTGTTATAAGGTACCCTAAATAGTCTATTAAGTTATTATATGAATTAGGTAGACTTTTACGAGTGTTTTAGAGTGTTTTAAGAGTTTTATGACACTTTAAAATGTGAAGTAATGACTTGGCCGAAACTCACTTCAGCCTTAAAGTGTGTTGATTAAGATTATGAAATGAAAGGAATTAATACATATATTCTATGTGAGAGCAAATCACTTAGATGCACAATTAGATAGCTTGCAAAGTAAAGAAATAAAGTGCAAGGGCAAGAACAACTTGCCAACAAGATGAAAAGAGAAACACACTTATCTAATGATTAAGAGCATTAAGATATGAGCATTAAGTGTGAGAAAGAAAAAGAAATTCAAGTGATTGCCTAATTATCAACTTATCAATGAAATTACTTAGAGCATATGGCAAATGGCATTAAAGAGATCTATGCAATAAAGAAGAACATCATCCACTTACTGAAGCAACTAAACATCAAGGATTATAGATATAAGCATGGAACATAAAGATAAACACTTGTAGTGAACTAAGCATGCATGAGATCTAGTTAAGTTGATTATGAGGCCCAATAGGCTTAAGCTAGAGAATTATTAAGTGTTAGATCTAGATCTAGAATATTTAGAGCATTAACCAATTAGATCTTCAACCACAAATTAAACCCTAACCCAACCTTTTGGGGTATTCCTCTCCCAAATAGGTAGGCAATTAATTAAGTTTCTTAACTTAGAAAATATTTAGAGAAGAGAGAAAGGAAAGCAAACCAAGAAGAAAACAAGCAAACCCTAACCCCACATCCTAGGGTTTGGGAGATACCCTTTATCTCACAAACCCCCACGTCCTAGCTCAAAAAGGCTCAAAAAATCAAGACAAGGCAAGATCTAAACTAGATCTAAGCTACCCAAGAGCTCACACGTGGGAGGAGGCCGTACAACTCCTTCTCCCACCACTATGAGCCACTACAAGCAAGAAAAAGAGAGAAGAAATGACAAAAATACTTAGAAATTGAAGAAGGAAGGTTGAGAAATAGCTACCAATCCCTTTGGGGGTCTTTCAATGTTGTGTGGATGCCTTTGGGTAGCCAAAACCCCTCTCAACTAGATCTGAACCTGCAAAAACTAGCAAGTTATGTTTGCTGGAAATGTTACACACAACAATACCAATGAAGAAAAACTTTTCTTTTTTAGGGAAAAACTTTTTCTTGAAAAAATTTTGGAAAAAATTGTATTATGATGACCATACAACTATATTATGCTAGCTGAAATATGGATTGCAAAGAAGTATAAGGAGAAAGAGAAATAGAAGAAGCTTTCTTGGAGTGTATGAGAATCTCAAAGGGGGACTCTTCCAAGAGGCACCCTAATGAAACCCTTGAAGGTCAACCTACAAAACCTAACACAATAGCATGTATACAATGGATAATATGGAGGGTTAAACTAATAAAGTGAAATACTTGCACCCTATCTAGCTAACCACATATATAGATCTACAAGACTACTCTTTGCAAGATCTACTCAAATAAAATACTTTACCTAAGATCCATTCATGCAACAACCATATCAAATTGAAACAAATTTACATCATGTGTTGTAAGAACCAAAATACTTATAGCTCTTACCAAAATCCTCCAAATTGTCTTTTATTATTGCATCAAGAAAAGGTATCTTGGAGAGATACTTGCTCAAAAACCCTAAGAGAAGAAAAATGAAAATGGATGGAAAAGAGAGAGAGAGAGAGTGAAAAATCAAGTAGCATAACACTATCTCAAGATATGATAAGTGAAAGAGTGAGAGGAGGGTTCCTTATATACTTGGATAGGAAAAATCACCCCTCTTGGATCTATGCCAAGTGTCCAACACCAAGCAAAAGAGGAGATCCCTAGGCTAGGGTGCACCATCTAGGGTTTAGATAGTAGATCTAGGGTGTAGAAGGTGTGGGGAGTGTTGGTATCAATCAAAATTAAAGTGGGAGGCTATGGGATTTGTGCTATGGGACTAGAAAGGTTTAAATTTTATTTTTTTTAATATTTTGGAATTTTCTATAAGAAGGGAGGGTGTAACCTTCTTGGAGGGTGCACTACATGGGGGAAAGGCAAAGAATGGAGGTGTTGGGATGAGGGAAAAGGTGTGAGATAAACTTAGGGTAAAATGTGGGGGTTAAAGGAAGGTAAATAATAATATATGGGGCCCCACTTAAGTCACAACATCCTCCACCAAGGAAAAATGTCAATCCCCCTAGGGGGGCGTAACTTTTGAGTGAGGAGAAGGGGTAAGGGTTAGAAAAAGGTTGGAAAAAGGTTGGGTGGGTAGGTTATTCTTAGGGAATATCTCTCTAACCTTTATCCATAATTTTTCATCCTTCTAACTCATTATCACAATTTTACATTTTTTCCATGTTTGGACTTTAGCAATTAAAATTGTTGTTTTTTACTAACTGACACTCCGAGTGGACAAACCCATAGAAAACGTTGTCCAAATGAGATGAAACTTGGTCCATGGATGTAGGGGGTGATATCCCATTTATTTTGAGCACAAATACCCCTATCAAAAGTCCAAGGACCTAGTTTTTACAATTATTGCTAAAAAATAATTAAATAATTAAACCTCCAAACTTAGGGAAATTTAATTAAAAATTAATTAATTAAAAAAAACTATACTAGACTCGATGGAATTCCGCGAAACTTTCTAAGATGTCTTGCATGGTCATTTACAATGATTCCCTATAATAGTTATCAAAAGATAATCCCACTAGAACATTGTTCACCACTTTGGAGGAATTATTGCAAGTGTGAGAGAAAAACTCAAGGGAAATTAATAAGGCTGAAAAGCCCAATTGATAACCTGAGGATAAAAAACCCTTAGTGAAAGGAACTCTCCCAATGAACCGATCCCAAGGTAACTGACCTAGACATGACTCAGGCAGACCTATTACATTATTAACCCACGCAAGGGTGTGAAAATTCCAGTTACAAAAAGAAGTGTCGGGGCTAAACAATGCCCTGTAGAACCAAAGTCTTCGAAAAATTTGCATCTAATGATGCATCTCTTCATGGCACATGAATTTGATCGCCTGTGTTGGAGATGCAGTCAATAGGTCATACCATTTCTACATATGTGTGAGAGATGACTGGTAGAATCTTGTAGCTTGTGCAATGGGTTCTTCATACTTATGCTATGATACCATGTTGATTTTTCAATATTATAGGTTAAGCATGTAGTTCATTTCAATTTTCATTTGTCTTTACCATAAACAAGAATGTTGTAGAAACCAAGATCACAAGAATAAACACCATGCACAAGAACAAAAGAAGTGTCGTAGGAAACCCTTCTCAACAAGCGAAGAAAACCCAGCCAAATCCTTTGCTATATTCTTCAAGAGAAAGACCTTCACCACCAAGAAATACCTAGCACACAAGAGGGTGCTCAAACCCTAGAACTCTAGCGCCCAAGAGAGGTGCGCACCTTTTCCCAAAGAAGTGTACTTGCTAAAATTTCCAAACTCACAAAAAAGATATGATTCCACAATGGGGAATCTTCCCTTACTTATATTAGACTTGTGCTATCAACATAAGTGTCTATTGGCTCAATAGGGCCGACCTCTCTGAGTCACATTATAATTCATTATTATTATTATTATTATTGACCAAATTAATTATATTTTGCATTTATTATTAATCACATTAAGGTGGGGTCGACTTGTACCCTTTACATAACAATTAGGGTTATAGGCAAGTCTGAGTCTTGAACAATATATATAGAAAAGGATCTGATACACCCACTAGTGTTCATCCACTAGGGGAACATCCATAGGGATGTCATATCTTTGGTTCACTGCATTACACAGAAGAATTGTATCTTCACACGTTCACATGTGCTCGTCCACAGGCATGTCCACTCTATAGATCTTCTTTCTCACTGCCTCACACAAGAGAACCATCTGGAGTCTTCTCGTCAACTATGTTTCTCAGAGGAGGCTAATACATGATCTTCATTTTTGTTCACATGACGATGCACCCAACACTTTGGGATTTCACACATTCACCTTGTGCTCAACCACAGGCACGTCTAAATCAACAAATCACCTTTCCCACTGGATAATCATCTGGAATTCTTCTCAACTCTATGAATGGAGGAGGTCATCTCTATGTTCCTAGCTCTATCTCAGGCAGGAACCACATACCCTTCATAGGGGATTTCTCTCAGGTTTGTAAGTTGAGAGAAAGACTCAAATGGTTGCAATGATCCACACCTCACAGGTTTGTAAGTTGTAGAATGTCTCACATAGTTGCAATCATTAACAGTCCAACACCTACAATCATGCGTCCACTTCAAACATCACCTTTTAGAAGTTTCAATAAATGGATGTGATCCACTAGGGTCAATGATAAATACAAAATCATGCTTGATCCAAGAGAATCTCCACATAGGGACTTATTACTTTGCACACCATCGAGAAGATCATTAAAATGTTGATTAATGATAGGTGACAAAGAATGATTAATGTTTTATTTAAATTGTAAAAATAATTAATAATTTAAATGAGTGTGAGAAACTCGTGTATTATTCATTCAAATTGGAAAAATGATTAATACTTGAAGTGACTCGAAATTACTCATGTATTTTTTGTTTAATTTGTAAAAAGGGAAATTAGTTCTGTGTGAGAATCCACCTCACAAATTAGTTTCCTAGTTTCAAGGGGAAGTTAGAGTCTCATGAGTTGTTTTGAGATTCTTTCTCATTATATCCCAAGTAGTTTCCTAGTCTCAAGGAGAGGTTAAGAGTCCCATAAGTTGGTTTGAGATTCTTTCTCATTTTTTTCCTTGAGTTGTTATTAGATCCTAAAATTGTGGATCTTGTCTCCTAGAATTACGGAGTTAAGGAAACTATATAAACTCCTCATATAAGCTCTGGGTGGGAGCCCTTAAATCATCATTTTTTGGATCCCTTTATGGAGCTTGAGATAGAGATCTCAAGAGAACTGGGAAGAAAAGAATTTAGTCCTTTTGGTGTATGAAGAAATGTCACTTATGTGAGAGCCTTAAGTTCTTTGTGTAAGAGAAGGTTGCTCTGGGTTTCAGCCCTGTAAGGATCATGTACCACATTTTGTGAGAAGGTTTCATCCCTAGCTAAAGGAAGGACAATAAAATGAATTGTATTCCAAGCAGATCCAGAGATGTAGCCAGGACATTTGGTGAAATTTGTTAATACATGTGTGTCAAATTACATGTGTGAGTTTCGATTGAATTCTCATTTGATTAAGTAGAGATTTAATTGTACATATGCACATGATTATGACAATTTTCTCATGTTAATACGCAATGCTTAGAAATTATTCACTCGTGTTCACATGAAATTAATCATCAGTAAAATATCCTCATCTTAGATTTTTTGTAGATAAAGATATCACAGAAATTCTCGGATCAATTTGTATCAGAACAGGTTTGACTAGTTTTGCAATTTATGAATATAATTGTGGTTAAAGAAGAGAAGAAAACATGGCTTCGTGAGCTTGAAGAAATCGACCAAAAAATTCAAGCAGAGAACGCTAAATTGAGGAGGTTGCTACAAGAATCAGAAGAAGATAAGAGAAAACTATGAATGCAGCTACAAGCTATGGAGTAGAAAGTTAGGGAATGCTCCACTACAAGAGAAATAGAAAGTCCCTCCAAGACTAGACCAACTTGTGGCCATGGTAAGTATACTAGTTATGGTTCTTTTCATGCAACTGTCGATGTTTGCACATATTTTCAAATATTAAAGGATACTCAGCTGTCATCTGGTAACCAAGGTGGATTCCTAGAATTCTCATCTATAGCTTCATCCAACTAGGAGGAGTAGTTGGCCAAATTTCAGGAATATCACCAAGTGTCGCAAACATGAATGGAGGTAAAGAATTTTCCATGTTCAATTCCTTCCCTTATTAATGATGATGCTTATTTTGGAGTTTTTGAAAGGCACACCAAGGGCATTGGCTTGAAGTTTTTGAGGAAKATGGGGTATAAAGGAGGAGGTCTTGGTATTAATGACCAAGGCATCATTGAACCATTRGAGGTTGTAGGAAGGACCTAGTTTGCAGGATTGGGGTATGTTGAAGGAGAATGYTCAAAAGTATCAWAAGYGAAGGATTCTCCAAKMAAAGAGTTGAAATCATCACCAATAYCRTCTAAGAAAAATGATGGCACATCACTTTMTGAAAGTGATAGATCTAGMAAGAGATTTCAKAGGAAATCAATGTATCCTCAAAWATCTTGRGACAATAAGAGTGTTGCACAGTGTTGGAAGRRAAAATCTCTTTAYAGTGAAGGTGAGACGGACATGAAGTCACACAACTATTGCACTCACTGCGAAATGAGTGGTCACTGGATCGGGAAATGGTGGAARCTTCACCYCGAKCTTTGTTGCACACCAAACAAGAAGGCCATGAAAGAACCTATGTAGGAGGTGGTTGCAAAAGAGATGGTGGAACAAGTGATYGATGTTYCTGAACTAGTCCTTGAAGAAACACAACTGCATAACTAAATTCCTTTAAATTGGTTTACTCAGAAATGGATAACATTTTTGAAAAACTGAATGGGATTACATTGGTTTCAACTCCCRCATGTTCATGTTCARTGATCTTACAGTTCTGACAATCGTCACAACTTTATTATTGTACAAGTACACATCTTGCTTAATGTTTCCTTTTTAKTAWCTACATTGAAKGCATAAAAAAATCGTCTCTAAAAATGTGATTGGTTGATTTCTTCATTGGTAAGWCTTCTGGCAACAATGATGGAGTTCTTATGGATAATGGGGAKCKTTGCACTTACCTTGTGAAKATGAWTGATGGTGTKMWATTSWTARTASGATATTKGTATAGCTAATACATGCCAAAGATTGAGAGCAACGATCAGTAATAGCGCTATTCGAGCCCACGCGAGCTTGGTATATCTAGAACACATGMAATAAATCTATGCGTATAATATTGGAKAAGAATCCATCATTAGATTCTATACAACAGAGTTTGTGTTTTCTCTATCATGATTTGCAGAATCAATGCAGAAACAAAGCCTGGGAGACGATTGAAGAGAGATTGAGGGGCTCATTTACCTCAGTGGAGGATATGATGAAGAGAAGAATATTGTGTGAGGAGCATCTGCCAAKGCTTTGGCACCATTGGATCCAACAAGCCGAGAGATCTGCSATCGATTATCACCGAAGGAGATYMTGTGGGAATKTCATCATCCAAAGCACCATGAGGAGATGTGTGTCTAGSTCACGATTCAGAGGATAGTAATGATGTTGGGGACATCAATGTAGATCGCATTACTTTCMATGCCATTGGTTGTACAACTTTAGTGGAGATSAATCTTCAACATTCACCCWCTKTYACCAGTATAGAGTCATCAMTTTGACTGAAGGAAATATGGTACAGTTGSRTTTTATAAACAGACGTCGATGTCGTTGTCTAMGATAAAAGATASTTCTACGATTGTTGTCGAATTCACAACTRGCAATGGTGAAACGATCGCATKATKATTGTCCCAGATGGTTGWAYTWKCCCCAAGCATGAGACTCATATRCAAKTTCAATGTCAACTAGAGCGAGGAAAATCCCAAACAATATGGGATCTCTAGATATTCGWGAAGCAAGCCGCAGAAGGCTTSCATRAGTGTGGACTTGGKGGGAKTMATTTGACASMMTYGGTGAAGGGATWCATAAGCCGACGTGATTCATTTGACAGAATTGGTGAAGGGATTCACAAATTTGGCTAAGGATTCACATTCAAATTTACAAGGCATTTTGACTTCGTTCTCGTGGTTTTACAGCACACGACAACTTTTATTTAGGTCTTCTCTCTTTATTGATCGAGTTGTGGGCAAATGGCAGGTTCTGCACAAGTTCCAACAAGTTTTGGCTGAGAACTCATGGCTTGCCTTTGTTGTAGGTTGATCAAGACTTATGATCAGTTCTGGAAACTGGTTGTGAGAAATTCCCTTTCTTTAGTATGGACCAAGATCACGACCGAGTAGTGGACTGCATAAATCAAACTTCTCAGGGATAACTTCATGTATGGATCCAACTAGAAGTTGGGAAAATCGTTGGTTGAGAATAAGTAGATCTATTCCTGGATGCTATACATTAGCTGTGTAAAATCATGGTGTCAATTGGTGACGAGATCATGAGGTTGATGAACGACATTCTGGTTATGAAGATAACATCGATGGTGATATATCCAAATGCAATGCCTATCATTCTAAAGAATTTCTTTGAGACTCCATCATCGGTTTCATCGAGGGACTTCATGATGAGCACCTTGTCAATCATGTCGGTTCTCTTGAGCCTCTCAACACCATTGGCACCGAAGGGGCCATTGGGAAACCAAAGTACC
Source organism: Picea glauca (assembly GCA_000966675.3). Classification (NCBI taxonomy): domain Eukaryota; kingdom Viridiplantae; phylum Streptophyta; class Pinopsida; order Pinales; family Pinaceae; genus Picea; species Picea glauca. The sequence goes on from JZKD02S1595263.1 coordinate 9,297, forward strand.
GAGAAGGATGACTTGTAAGATATACCTCTACGCATTTGCGATCAAGATTAGAATATCCCACAACACTGAGGGATAGAGCCTGACCAAATTGGAAGTTGGGGTTTGGGTGTTGGTATCTAGCAAAAAGAATTTGTGTTTGTTACACAGAACCGAGAGCCACTTGTAACCAGTGTCGAATCCACAGAGATTTATGGCAGCATTTCAGAAGATGAGGAAGAAGGAAGTCCAAGTGCGCCTTTGAATCGTGGGTATGCAACTTTGGGTTTGGATATTTTGATGTCCCAATTTTTTTTATAGGTGGCCTCATATATTTCTTTTGTAATATTTTCCATATGAATTATTATTGGTAATCATGGGAATTTTCTATGTGCACATTCTTGTAGTGTATTGAGACCATAGAGTCTACCATTAGTGCACTTTTATTTTGCATTGTGACTTTAAACATTATGTTTCTAGGGAATGAGAGGCATTATTTTTTTCCAAGCCTATTTGGAAATATTGTAAACTTGGCCATGAGTGTTTTATAAACTCTTGGAAAGTATGATTATGCATCGAATCTTGCAAAATTATGTATTATCAGCTACATATTTGCATTGATGCAAGTGTTGGCATCGACATTCTCATTTTGAAGTACAAAGGTGAAGGTGAAGAAGGATGCAACCTTTCAAAGACATTTTTTATGCAGATCAAGGAACCAACTATAGATTTGCATATTGATGCAAGTATCCGCATTGACATCCTCATCTCAAAGTTCAAAGGTGAAGGCGAAGAAGGGTGTGGCCTTTCAAAGACATTTTTTATGCAGATCAAGGAATCAACTACAGATTTTCATTGATGCAAGTGTTGGAATCAACATCCTCATTTTGAAGTACAAAGGTGAAGGAGAAGAATGGTGTGGTCTTTCATAGGCATTTATTATGATGATCAAGGAGTGGGAAGTGCATCGTGGAGTGTAAGACTGTTCCTAGGAGTTGGTTGTAGATATTCAAGTTATTGTTCTCTCTATACTTTTGGAGGACCAAAAGTGCTTTTTGTGGTGAGGTATGATCCATGAGGATCTCCACACAGGGAATTATTACTTTTCACACCATGGAGAAGATCATTAAAATGTTGATTAATGATAGGTGACAAAGAATGATTAATGTTTTATTTAAATAGTAAAAATGATTAATACTTTAAATGAGTGTGAGAAACTCATGTATTATTCATTCAAATTGGAAAAATGATTAATACTTGAAGTGAGTGGAAATTACTCATGTATTTATCATTTAATTTGTAAAAAGGGAAATTAGTTTTGTGTGAGAATTCACCTCAAAAATTAGTTTCCTAGTTTCAATGGGAAGTGAGAGTCTCATGAGTTGTTTTGATATTCTTCATCATTATATCCCAAGTAGTTTCCTTGTCTCAAGGGGAGGTTAAGAGTCTCATAAGTTCGTTTGAGATTATTTCTCATTTTTTTCCTTGAGTTGTTATTAGATCCTAAAATTGTGGATCTTGTCTCCTAGAATTATGGAGTTAAGGAAACTGTATAAACTCCTCATGTAAGCTCTGGGTGGGATTCCTTGGATCATCCTTTTTTGGATCCCTTTATGTAGCTTGAGAGAGAGAGCTCAATAGAGCTGGTAAGAAAGGAATTTAGTCCTTTTGGTGTATGAGGAAATGCCACTTATGTGAGATCCTTAAGTTCTTTGTGTAAGAGAAGGTTGCTCTGGGTTCCATCCCTATAAAGAGAATGTACCACATTTTGTGAAAAGGTTTCAACCCTAGCTAAAGGAAGGACAATAAAACGATTCATATTCGAAGAATATCTGGAGAAGTGGCTAGGACATCTAGTGAACTCTGTTAACATATGTGTGAATCTCGATTGCATTCTTGCTTGATAAGTAGAGATTTAATTTCTCATATTCACATAATTATGATGTTTTTTGCATGTTAATAAGCAATGCTTAGAAATTATTCGTCTGTGTTCACATGCAACTAATCGTTGGTAAAATATCATCATCGTAGAGTTTTTGTAGAGAAAGATCTCACAAAAATTCTTAGATAAATGTTGAAAATAAAATTTTCACTAAACTACAAATGATAAAGCCATAATTTACAATGATCAAATGCAAATTCCTAGCATGTATGCATTATATACAAATGAAAATACAATATATGCAAGGAAATGCAGTGCTACACTAGCATGAATGTGTGATGCAAGTATATATACAAATGTAAATGTGGGATGCAAATCAATTTCCTACCCTAATGGTACATATCATCTGAAAATATAGGTATAATCCTATAACTAGTGAATCCATCCTAGTGTTTCATCAAATCCAAAAATTTTAACCTTGTTCTTATAAAGAAAATAAATCAAAGACAAGTCAAGGAAAAAATGATCATGGGATGGGACAATCATCACTAGAGAGAAAAAAATGAAATCAAACTCATGAGGGTGGGAGGGAGGAACAAAAATATGCTAAGACACATTCCTGCAAAAATGTGCAATCCATATCTGAGTAGGGTTGTGACAAGATAAAGGCTCATAAGGATAACTCAAAGGCTTCGAAGGTTGACTACATTGGCCTTCATTGCTCCTTGAGGCTTGGGAAGGGATGACCAAGAATCTGAAGGATGACTGATAATTGATAAAGGGGAGGCTAGAAAAAATTGGATGTCAAACTTCTTCTTAAAGTCTCCAACCTTCCTTTAAATTCTAAGGAATTGTTTTTCCTCGAGGACAACCTGGGACAAGGAACATGTTTCTCAGTTGTATTATTTGAAGGAAAAGAAGAAGGCTAGAAACTCTCATCATGAAATTTGTGTCTCGGGAAAATTATGGCCTCATCTTTATCAAAGCTAGAGAATACCAATGTTTGAAAATCTTGTTCATAGAATGAATCCAAGTGCTCAAAAGAATATGTGTCAAACCCTCCAGGATACGTCAAGTAATCATATTTAGAGTGTTTCAATAAGTCATCCCAAATTGTTGGAAAAAATTCGTAATCATGTCATCTTCATGTTTCCATACATATAAATCATTAGTAGTCCCATTATTCTTTGTTTGAAAACAACCTTCAATGTCATAAATGGGATCCCCGTGAAAACTAGGATGACTCATATCCCATTTACTTCTCCCAGCATGTATAAAATCATAAATATTCTCAATAACATCGTCACCTCTACTATAATATGAAGGGTATAATGCATCCAAGGGTTTCTCTAACATCTCTTCGCTTTTTGAATCATGAAATGAAGCAATATCAAAGACTTGGAAAGGAGTATAACTCACCATGTTATCTTCCTCATGTGCAAGAGGAATGGAATCTTGGATGAATTCATATTCATTAGGTAGAGGAAAAAATATCAACATTTCATCTTCATGAGGGGCCTCTTCATGGTGTGTTTTATCAAAGTGTTCTTCTTTAGTAGATTCACGAGGAAACTCATGTTCTATTTCATGTATTTGGTGATCTTCCTCATGATTCACCCTACCAGGTTCTTGTTCTTCAATCAAATATTCATTTTTGTTAATGAATTCATGAGGTGAATCTTGCTCCTCTTCAACTTCTCATTCCTGAAAGAAATATTCATCTTTGACAGGGTAAAAAAAAAACCCTTCCCTTTGGAGGGCCAATGTGAGATCATGGCAAATATCTTCATATCTTTGTGTTCTCTAGGCCCACTGTTTGAGAAATTTTTCAATGAAGATTGTAACTCTTTGGATTGAGAGTATGCTTAAGCCAACATTTTTTTCTTCTTTCCATAGATAATAAAAATAATCTTATCAACACATCTTGATGTGTCACGTTTATCTTTGAAACATATGTTAAGAAATCAAGGACATGAGTAACAACCAAGGATGGACTACCATCAAATTTTGGACAGTTACGCCCCCAATCCAGAAAATAGTGATTTGGGTATCTCATAACATTTTTAATGTCAAGAGAAAGAAACATTTCATGAAGTTCCAATTGTGCCATAATTCCATTACTTGAGGGTATGCAACCTCACGAGGATGAGAATAGGATTCCAACTCAAAATATATCAGTGGAGTCACCAGATGATCTCCCTTGGATCATCAAAGGTAAGTGAGGGATTCTACCCTCAGTGGAGTCGCTATGTAAACTTTGAGATAAGGGCTTCAAGGTAAATTTACCAAAAATATGTCATGAGGAGAGTGACTCAATCCTCCCCGAAAATGACGCCAAATTGTTATCATGGGATTTGTACTTGTGCAAATCCCTCCATAATATTCCCAAATATTACATAACTATGGAAGAACCTACCACTATCACCTAAGTATAATATTCCCTCGTTTTAGTGATGGAAGAGGTCCACCACAAGAGAGGATTCCCTAGTGACCTCAAGGGATCAAATAGCAAGAATCATCCAAGCCTATTTCCCCCTATATTGGTCGCCTGTTAGTGAGGTCTAGGTCTAAGAGAGGGACAGAGGATAATGAGACATATGATGTACCTGTACGAGACAATAAACAACTTGTAGTGAAAAAATATCCCTTTTAGACACTAGACAAGTAAAAATGCTATGGTTGTTGCAAATAACAACAATAAACAAGCCTTATAATGTAATAATGAGTATTTTGAAACAACAACGAGAATAAGTGTTGATAAATGCAACAATTTATCATGAAAAGTAAGCATTCATCAAACATAAAATTATCCAGTTACTAGAGATGATTTATGAATAGGTTAAGCCACCTTTAGATAGGTGTATGCAACAATTTAATGTAGTTTTCAGTGGTTGTAGACAAATTTTATAACATCAGCAAGAAATTCTTGAAGTTTTCTATAGTTAAAGTTAGTAATGTTAGTAGGATGTTTGAGAGAGTGAGAAAATTGATTTTAACAACTACTATAGCCACAATAAAACTCTTAGATCGCACTGGCAAGTGAGGTCCACTCTTAGCATATTGTTCTCTCCCTAAGTAGGTGGATGAAAAACAGAGGCCAAATAATGCAAGTGGCATATGGTCAAGGCTACTGCATAGCAGTAAACAAGATATGGGAAAACAACAATGCAACGACTGGAGGCATGATGTGAGCAACAAATGCATAGGTGAATATTAAGCAACATAAACAAAATTGGGAACCCCCATGAGATATGGTGAGAATAAAGACAAAGAGAGGAGAATGAGGCTCAATATTCAAGTCATGATGGGGATAAAGGAGGGTTCTCTGGCCTATGGGAAATCATAGCATGGGAACTAAATGACATTTGGGGTGCGAACTAGGGATCCCATGATAGGTAGGTACTACCGAAACAGTTATGACATTCAAAAGGAGTGGCTAGTGTCGTAGCCGACCGAGTTTGGACCTATGGAATAATGCTTGAAATATGGATGGTTAATAATGAAAGGTGGAAAATGTAGGGAAAAACCTATCCCTATATGTTGGTTGAGAAATCTATACCTCAAGTGTAGTTGATTTTCTCATCTTTGTAAAAAAATTCTCGTAATCCTATCAACACATGTAAACTAGATTCCAGGGTCAAAACACATAGTGAAATCTCAAAAAGAAAAAAAAAATTGTATTTTTTGGATATGATAAACGCAAAACAAAAGCACACTCACACCACACACCTATGTATAGGGAACTACGCATCTTGATTCTTTACACAAAGTAGAGCCCATTGTGAGGCTTAGGCCAAGGACATTTTTCCTAATCGATGAGCTCATGAGCCATTTTCGATATCATATGGCGTACCTTATCAGGTCCATGCCACATAGGAATGAATGTCTGCAGTCGAAGAGACCCTTCATGAGTGGTTTTGTGAGCTACGAAATCTCCTTGATGGGATCTATCAAGACATGAAGGAAGTACAAAATGAAAATCTTCGAGGGAAGGGGTAGTAAATCATTTTATGGAAAGTTCCGAAAAAGAAAAAACGAGGTGGAAAAAGGTTAAGACTATGGGTTTCACTAGGTGTCCTAGCAAATTCCCCCAGTCTCGCATCAATACCCATCACGTCAACTCTCATTAGTTCCAAACTAGGGAGGATGATGATCTGGATTTATGTAGGAACACAATGAAATACAAAAATACACATAAACGCAGAGATGCAGCGGAAATAAGACTTCATTTCATCAATAAAAAATGACTGAAATATGCTTACAGACAGAATGGAAATAAACTAGCTAGGGCGCTGGTAGCTTATCTCTGAGAAGAGATGTGGTTGCTACTCGCATCCGTGAGAAGATGATTACAAT
>JZKD02S1595263.1:22046-33445 GCA_000966675.3 Picea glauca
AAGAGAATGCCAAAAGTCATAGACATCCAAAAACCTAACCCTAGGAGATGAAGCGCCAAAAGTCATGTGGGTCCCGTTTGGGTAAGTTAGTACATCAACTTCCCGGGGTCGTAACGTTTGCATACGATCTCCGTTTTAGGCGTGTGATAGCTCGTTGGAAAGGTATCATCGATGAGATTCATTTTGGGGGCTCAATCATTCCTTCAACTATCATTAAGAACCTCGATCTCAAAAAACCTTCATTTAGGCCCTCAAAATGGCCCCGGAAGTTAAAACCTGCTAAAAATAGTAAATTGACAAAATTGCCAGAAAACTGTTTTGACCCAGTCGGAAAAGGTGGGTGGCCACCAATATCCACCTGGATCAGATGAATTCTATATGATTCTCATCTTCCTTGGGATTTTTTGTGGAATCCATGACATCCTAGATGGCCTCTTCCAAAGGAAACTCAAAACCAAGGGAGTCATGTGAACTGATAAATTCAACAACCCATATGGGTGAAGTAGGTTGATCACACTTGATATAAGGATGGAGTTGTTGGCTAGTATCAGTTGATGTTGATGGGATCATTAGATTGACAATCTCAACTAGGACAAGTGGCATGGATTCTCCATATGAATCAACATACTCGGGATGAGGTACCACCCAAGGATTGGAAGACCTGAGGGATCCATTGGTAGATGAGGATATCATGTTTATAGGAGAAATATTTGTAGTGGGAGATGATGGGGGAAGGGTAAATATTCCCATCAATGAAGGATATTTAAACATCCCCGCACCGACGTGAAAATAAGACTACGTGGTATCACTGACAAAGGGTACATCAGACCCCGCATTAGATCCAAGGTCTGGGGCACAAAACACAAATTGATCGATGGTAACGATTTTCCCTTAGTTAGGGAAGCATAGGACCCTAAATTCCAATGAGACAACGACGATCATCTCATATAACCAAGTGTTCCCGAGTAACAAATTATACTCAAGCAGTGCGTCGACGACCTCCACGGTGACAGAGAAAATATTTCCACCCAACTCAATGGGTAAGGCGATATTTATTCCATGAGGTTGGAACATATGTTCAACAAAGGATTTCAAAAGTGTGACATACATAGAAATATTAGGAGAGCCAAGGGATTTCCAACAAGAAATAGACATAAGGCAAGTCGAGGATCCTTCATCAAGGATTGTTTAGAAGATGTTTTTCCCCATCATTCACACTTTAATCTGGAAGACTACTTGATGGGAGAGCCTATGAGTAGCCTGAGATGAAGAAAAGGTCATCAAACTCGACTTTGAGGGAACAATCCTGCCTATGGTAGATAACAAGGATTTCCACTACGTGGGGCAGCTCTAGAGAACTTCAAGTGTTGACATGGCACAAGGTGCCTGGGCTAAGTCTTCCACAATAATGTAGTTGTGGGAGGCCCGTGTGCTAATATTATGTGTTGTACATCGAAGAAAACACTTCGAGGTGCGAAGTGGTGCATCAAAATATGGCTTCTCTATATGGAGAGGGCCAATAGGTTGGGAAGAAGATGTTGTTTTTGAGGCAACATGGGAAGGATCGGGAATGTCATAGTTCTTGTTATGAGTTTTCAATTTGATTGTGTAGTCACACATGAATGAAAAATCATTCGAGGAAGACCCCTCTTGGTGAGGGGTACCTTCCATACCCCCTTGTGAAGGGGTAGTATTTGTGGAAACTATGTTTTGAGTTTGAGGGGGAAAGTATGGGTTAAGACAACATGTTGTTGGGGGGTCTACTGCAATGCCAAAAATATGTGGAATTCATCCTTTCAAGGACACTGATGAGTGGGATGGTCCTCCCCACATATCATGTAGAGGAACTGATATTTCCTCTTCTCCTTAGTGCCCCCCTCCTAGGTATTCTAGGTGGGTGAAGTCCCTTTCTCAGAATTATAATTTGTCTTTTTTGGTTTCTTTTCTCCTCCAGGTTGTTGAGGATTCTTCATTTGCATGGAATGCACCGAATGAATTTCAGATATCTGAGAGGTAATTGCATCAATTTGAGCACTAGTTCCCGTAGCTGACGGGTGTGATGTGATCGACATATGACCCATTTGGTTAGCTAACTGATTCACATATGCATGGGAAACAAAACCAACCACACCATCATCACAGGGTCATGGGTTTGGCTTCATGGGATCAATTCTAAGTGTTGGGCACACATGATATCTTTCTCCTTAGTGGAGGCCCCGATCACAGCTACATATTTGGAAATGGGTGGTAGGAGGGACTTGGTAAACCACTTTGTTAGGAGCTTATTTGGAATCTAAGTCTTAATCATCCTACGTCGTTGACGCCATTCATGAATATGATTGGAGATGTGGGTGGCATTGTTTTTACATAGTGAAGTCAAGAGATCAATTCCTATCTCGTACCTAATGAGAAATTGGTAATGCGTTAAAAATGTTATAGCCAGGTCGTTGAAGCTTCTAAAGGAACTACCTTTTAGTTTAATGTACCATTTAGCGACGACCCCGATTAGGGATCTCTGGAAAAGACAGAACTTCACACTATCATCCATCAATGAGTTGGATGAACACCATAAGTGATAATTCATGATGTGTGTGGAGGGATATTCTTCTTGTTTTCCATCAAACTTGGGAATGTTTGAGGGTAACTTAGATGGCATAGCAGGCCATGATGGGTCATGGGAAATAGGGTCATTTTCCATATCCTTGCAGGCATTGCACATATTCCATCCAACCATCCTGGTCCAAAATTTATCTAATGTGGTCATAAGCCTCAAGTACCAATTCTTTTGTAAGTTCCCTATGTATCAATGATTCCCCCATGGTTCCTTATTTCTTCTAACTATGATTGCTTGTGATTTCACAGGAGATGACTCTTAATCAAGTGAGGAATTTCAAATTGTGACAATAATGGTTGTGGATATGGTAATGAGATTGCAAGGTTGCATATATCACTTGTACATTTGGCCCATTTTTCAACTCCCATCCAATGGATTTCCATTTTTATTTCAACAAACCCAATTTCCAACTATTATTTGAACCACTTTCATTGCACTCTCCATGGTAGAACAATCCCTTGTAATTACAACTTAAGAAACTACCATGTGGTGTCTGTGGAAAGGTTTGTATGAAATGGATGCTCATTGCACTTTATCATCACAAGTCTGAACATAACATCATTGTCAACATGTCAACGAATCTACTTTCCACATGCCATATTTTATGAAACCGTCACCAAAAAACTGCCATTGTTGAACCAACGATAGAGGTCATTACTGCGACTTAGAAGCAAATAAGGACCATTGAAAAGTCGATGTACATTCCATAGAAATTTTGACTTTATGCCCGACGACCCACGTTAGCATAGCGATGGTCGACCGTGCCCAATCTGTCATGGATCTAACGATATGGCACAATGAATTTGACAGATGCACGACGTAATGGTTGGAAATGTACGTCGATGTTGCGATGCATGAGATCACAAATCTAAATGGAATGTGACAAATGAGTGTCGAATTTTCGATGTCTATATAATAAAATGAAAAAATAATTCAAACTGCATCGGACATAGGGAGCAAGTTGAGAAAAATGTACATGAAAATGTTCTCTATATATGATGATATATACAATTAGGATTATGGTTTCTATTATTGCATAAAAACTTGATTCAAGATGGTTTGAGCGTCCACAACTAAAAATGCACAATCACTTCAGAAATACGTGTTTTGATTTTAAACTATAATTTATGCCCTTGTCCAGAAATGCATGCCATGCTTCACTAAAATGCATGCCCAGGTCTTAACACCTCTATAATTTGAGTGGTTCAAGTTTCTGAAGGATTCTTAGATATTTTTACACCTGTCTATATATTTATATTTTCATTTGCAATCATAAAAGTGGCTATTGAGTAAAAGAGGTAAAGTCTATGGGTAAAATCATGAAGGTGGGTAACACTTTTGTGAGAATCGAGTCTCCAAAATTTCTAGAGACCTTTTTTCGGCCTAAATAATACTTCTTTTGGTCGAAAGTCCTATTTTTCGGTCGAAAAATGTTTTGGCCGAACATTTGAACATCAAATCGAACGGTACTGTGACGACGCCCTTGATTTTCATGTACAATTTTAGCCGGGCGGATTTTTTTCATCCGGTAACATCTATTCGACCAAAAACTTACTAGCAGGATAGATTTTTTCATTCAGTAACATCTTTTCGGCCGAAATATTGTTCGGCCGAAGCATCTTTTGGTCGAAAGGTTTTTTCGTCCAAACAAAACTTTCGGTCAAAAAATGATTTATATATTAACCACACATCAGCCAGTCCATCCTTTCGAGTTGTTGACAGTCTGGTGTTGCTAGTCGCTATTGTCACTATTGGTGTTGTTGGTGATGTTATCGTTGTTGGTGTTGTTGGTACTGTAGTTGTTGGTGTTGTTGTCACTGTTGGTGTTGTTGGTGCTATTGGTGTTGTCATTGTTGGTGCTATTGGTGTTGTCATTGTTGGTGTTGTTGTCATTGTTGGTGCTTTTGGTGTTGTTGGTGTTGTTGTCATTGTTGGTGTTTTTTGTGTTGTTGGTCATTGTTATAGTTGGCGTTGTTGGTGTTGTTGGTGTTGTTGGTGTTGTCGTTGTTGGTGTTGTTGGTGCTATCGTTGGTGTTGTTGGTCGTTGTTATAGCAGGTATGTTATAGTTTTTTAAATTAGTGTAATTTAGTATAATTAAAATTAGTGTAAATTTGTGTAATTAGGATAATTAGCCTAATTAGCTTGTTAAACAGTGAATTAAGCACAATTAATTCACTGTGCTTTTTAAGCACAGTGAATTAAAATTCATTGTTCTTTTAATTCATTGTGCTTTTTTAAGCATAGTGAATTAAAAGCACAATGAATTAAGCACTCTAAATTCCTATACCTAATAAGAATAAGGAAGAGATCTGATAACTCCTCTTCTAACTTTTTCTACCTAAAATAAAAATAAAAATAAAAATAATCCACTGTTTACTAGACTGAATAATCTAAACATCTACTATCTCCTAAAGAAAAATCCTACTGTTCATATTTTTACAACAAGACAATTAATTCACTGTGCTTAAAAAGAATAGTGAATTAAGAATAGTGAATTCATTGTGCTTAAAAAGCACAGTGAATTAAGCACAATGCAACTTTCGAGGAAATTATCCCAATTCGCTAAGCTAAGTATGGTCGACAACCAAACATGTCTTCAGGCACTATTGACACCTTAACTTAACATAATAGACAGACTCTTTATGTTATGACCTGCCATCGGACTCTATATGCAACATGGGAGGGGTATTCAAGAAAACCTTCCGCCTCACTCAATAGTCCCCCCATCCCATAATTCTCTTGACTTGCCCCATCAAAGTATCCCTAGGCATATGTTTTTTCAATATTTGGACTAGGAACAACTCTTGGAGGTTTTTTCGTACCTGGTTTCCACACTCCCTCATAAGCATACTTGATTTGAGAAAAAGAATTGAATGGGAACACATTTCTTTATTTTGAAAGATCATATCATTCCTAGCTAGCCAAAGGGCCAAAGGACTATACAAGGAAGAGCTTTATTAGCCTAGACAAATTTGGTCTTAAACCAAATATCTAGACAATCCACTACAATATATCCCTGCCATTTACCATTTCCACCTGCTAATTTAAGAGCTTCCTCCCATATTGATTTTGTAAAAGGACATGTTATCATCAAGTGAGGTAAAAGATCATCATTACTTTTGCAGAAGATGCGTCCTCATGTCCCATGCCATGCACTTTTTTTACAATTATCCCAAGTCAATATTTTGTTTACAAGAACTAGCCAAAAGAAAACTTTTTGTTTTATAGGGGATTTTATTTTCCATACAGACTTCCACCACCACTTCCGATCATTTTCCTCCTCTACCCGAAACATTGCTTACATCCTAATTGTGCTGTGTATCTTCCTGATGAGTTGTTTTTAGAACAAACAATTTCATCCTCTTCCTCTCTTAATTCGATTGCACTCTGTTTCAACTTTTGTACAGATAGAGTCCAACATTTTGCTTCCTCCCCTTGCAATCCTATCCTATTTGATCCCTTCCAACCCTAATTCCAGATAGAAATATTGTCAGGGTCTACTGCCTTTGCCAAATAGAATAGTCTTTTAGATTAAGCACAATGAATTCACTGTGTTGTATATAATATACTCTTTTCTAATTCACTGTGTTTAAAAATCACAGTGAGTTCAACACAATGATTTCAAATTCTGCATGTAAATCTATTTGCCAAAGTTTGATGTAAATCTAGTGTGCATGGAAAAGAGATTGATGTATCCTTGTTTCCAAAAACCAATCACACAAGTTAGCATCAAATACAAATTAACTATAAGTGTGTGGGTTATCAACAATCTGATTCATGCAAAGGGAAACTAGATACCATGAATATTGAAATTCTTCAAACTAGTAGAAATTTGTCATTAGAGTTTAAGAAGTGTTGATTTTTAGGTGAAATATTAACCATGCATATGAAAGTGAAGGTATTAGTTCTCCATAAAACAACGAGTGTTTACCCATTCAAAATAGTGCTAGAAATGACTTAATATTAAACAAGATCAAATTATTATTTACTTCAGCTATCTACACATCTAAATATAGGAATATACCATTAGATTTCATATAGGATAATATAACATTAGATTTCATATAGGATAATATAGGTCATTGTTAGTGTTTCCGACTTTAATATGAATCATTTTAATTCTAAGTGCAAATATATTATACTCTAGTGTGTGTATATTATATTTATGCCAAATGATTTAAATATTTTGTGTGTTAAACCAGGGAATCAACAAACCCTTAAATACTAGCACTTGGGAAATGAAATGTTCCAACAACAAATAGAAGTTGTTCTAGGACTTAAACCATAAATTAGGTTCTAGAATTTAAACCATTAATTAGGTTATAGAATTGTATCATGTCCTAAATTACTTGAAACAACCATCAAATAGTGTGTCATGAATATGTATTTAATCTTTAGAAATATGACAAACTTTAATCATTCACAATTGTGGTCTGATCACTGTGCTTAATTCACTGTGTTGTATATAATATGCTCTTTTCTAATAACTGACAACATCATTTGGTGAGAACATCATGCTAATAATATTATACAGTACTATCATATCAGTAGTGACCAAAGGATTCAGTAACAACACATCATGGACTTACTCTTCTATAAATACCCTTATAATCCCATTAGATCAGTAATCACCTGTATTACACTTAGTATATCAGCAACACGTTAGATATTGGTATTGTTTCTCCTTATTCATGTAATCATCATAGTAATCATTACTAATGAATCCATGGTGTCAAATGCTTAGTAGTATAGTTGTATTCTTTGATTAAGCTCTACCTTATTTCTATAATCTTTGTACAAGAGTTAGCTAAGCTAATCTTACTAGTACCAATAAAGAGCATAGGTAGTGATACTTATTACTCATAGATAGTGTAATCATAGTAACCTAATATGGAAACTGTAACATAAGAAGATAGAGTGGATTAGTACTAAGAGCTTGAACAAGCATGACCTTATACTATTACATGATAGTAAGTAATCACATATCTTTGCTTAAGCTAGTGTTATATGTAATACAATCCTATCTGTTATGTATTATGTGTATTCAATGAAGCTTGTTACTACGGAAAGCATACCCTTATTAGATTAATGGAAACAATGCTAACCTAACTAATATTGTAAATACATCTACTTATCCTTGTTAGCTATATAAGTATTCTAGTAATTATGTATATGGAGTAATGAAACCACATATGATCTACAAAGTACATTGAGATTACACTAGTGGCCTTTTTCTCATAAGGATATGGGTAGTAATCACACCTTAATTAGGTGACATACATAGGATAAGTTGTTATAAATGCTTAAATGCCTTCAAGTTGTTCTATATACTATATTTCCATTTTTTGTTTCTATAACTTATGAACTTTCATATTCATGGATTTTCAAAGGATATCTAGATTGAGGCGAGATGTCGAGACAAGAGTCTCCAAAAAAGCCTCGCAGACGCTCTAGGCTATCCAATGAAGGAGTAAGAGGAACCCCTTCTTTGACCGAGACTCCGAGGACGTCGGAGACCCATATCTCTGCAAGGCATGAAAACTTGGGAGGGGCAACTAGTAATGACCAAAGAAAATCTAGTGAAAGAAGGAGATTATCAAATGAATCCATGAATAGATCATTGAGAGAATGTGCTCAAAATAGTGGTATGGATGCAACTTTCTTAGATAGGTTGCACATTAATACTCCAACACCGGAGAATGTAGGGAATGCATCACGACAAGAAAATATGTTCGGTAATTTTTTTTTGTGTGTGTATTTATGTTTATGTTATATGTGTGTGTGTGTGTTTAAATTATTTTATGTTTTTTTTTTTCTGTTAAATGTTGTAATTAGTTTCAAATATGTATGTGTAGAGGATGATTTTATTGCAAGAGAATATAATGAAAGAGGGAGCGCTTATGATGAAGATTACAATGTTGGTGAAGAGGGTGAAGGTGGATTTAGGGGGCGTTATCAAGAAACAAAAGATTACACACCTACGTCCACATATCCCTAAAATATTGGTGATGAGCTTCCTTGGAAAGAGTATACTGAAGTGATGACCCTCGAACGATGCTCAAGTGTTAAAAGCATGCTGCAAAATGATTTGAGGTGCTTGGATCTCCCTCGAGAGAGTAAACAAAGTCTGGAGATTATTTTTCATTCATTGCAAAACTTTATGGATGCATATCAAAAGATGGGGACAACAACTGATAGTTTTATCGATTTGATGAGGAGACAAAAGTCGGAGGTGATGGGTCCCGATAAATGGGAAGTAATAAGAAATAGAGTTTCAAAACAAAATGCAATTTCTATGTTTAATTTCAAAGAGGGGCCAAAGAGAAAGATGTTGAAGGTGCAATATTTTAAGCACCCCAACATAGCAGGACACCTTTATAATAGATTTTTAGCAGCGTATGGGAAGTTTTTGTGGAATGATGAGGTTCCACATTACTTTGCTAGACTCTTTTATGCATATTTTTTCATGGGCATGCACCCTAATTATACCAACCTACTGTCCAGTTATTATGAGGTTGATAAGGATGAATATATGATCGAAAAGGGGCATACCAAAGTGCAGCATTGCAAAGGCCTCCACGACCTTTTATATCTCATCCAACAAGGGCATTTCCCTCGCATTCAGAGATGCGAGCTACATAAAATGTTGGAAAGGAGGCTAGGAATGCAATCGGGGAAAATTTAGAATCAATTTTTTATGGTGTTGATGTTGGTTTGAACCGTCAAAGAATTGAAGCCAATTCTCATATCAATTTTGTTTACAAATCAGATGAGGAGATAGATTCCATGTCCATAGAGGATATACGAGAGTATGCAAAACGTTTATGTAATAGTTTGAAGGATTTAATTCAAAATGATGAACCAAACACCGGATTGGTATGTGTTACAGTTAGTAAATTTTTCATGCATTTGAGGATAGTTTTCTTGTAGTTCTAGATACATATCATTGTATATTTAAAAATAATTGGATTGTTATCGTCATTCATTATAGTTTGGTAATTTGTTAAATGAATCTCCAGTGAATAGGGGACTTGATTCATCGATCTTAAATTTGGAAGGGTTGAATCAGGTATGTGCTTAAAAATATCCACTTTAATTGTCCAAACTTCAAAACTTGTTGAATAATCAACATGCATGAATTTTACTTTTTTTGTATTAATGTAAACACATATTCCTATTCCGTCTCCCACTACTTGGGCATGCTTGTCCCAATTCTTATTGGGAGAGTTTGAAGAGGGTGGGATTTCACAGGTATCATTACATGTTGAAAACAAATTTAGTTATATATGAAAATTGCAATGTCATTTAAATTATTAATTTAAAAGAAAAATGTCTTAAACAATATATAATTTATTGAATCTTAGGGTATGGTGGGTAAGACCATGACTCAACCGACCATGGGAATGCTATCCTCTTCTATGATTGATGATATTCAAGTTGGCACATCATAAGTATTACATGTTTCAAAATTTAAAACTACAATTTAATTTGTTAAAGTCATTTAAATTTAATGTACAAATTTGAAATGTGTTATAAGGCAATGTGGAGAAGAGAGTGTGGGAGATTGGGATTGAGGAGGATGCATACATACCTAAGAAGGATGCATCTATTCAATATGATGCTTAATCAAATGTATGCACATTACACATTAGTGAGTTTTAGTTTTTCTTTATGTTGGGCCTTTTATATATAAGTGTTCAATCTTGTTTGTGTTGAATATCCATATTTTTTTTACTTATTTCAAATTTATGTTTGATCAACTTTTTAATTAAGACTGTCCTATTCATAGAAGGGTTACTCAATTATTCTCTATATAACTTCTCAACACTTCGATCAATCATTTTGAAATATACAAAACTCCTATATAATCTTATCGTCATCTAAAATGGTGCATTCAATCTTATTTATGTTTAGATCATGATGCAAACATAATTATGAAATCTAACATTTGATTATATGAGAAAAAAAATATAGATCTCCCACATCAAAAAGATGGAAGATTCTAAGTTCACTTGGATACTGATCTTATTTAATAATATATCATGATTCAACCCGAACTATTCTAGATTTAAAAACATGATTACATGATCTTATTCATGATCTTATTTATACATGTTTAAACTTTAGATCATGTTGTAGACAATTTTGAACTTGAGCATTTGATTATTTGACAACAAACTCTATCCCACATCAGAAAAGAGAAAGATTCCAAATTTTCTTCAATTGCATTCCTTGTCTTCTTGTCTAAGAATGGTGTAATATGGAGATGTGTTTTCTGCATACAATGAAGTGAATTCCACTATTCCATCTATTCCACTGCACAAGAGGAGATAAGTATTTTCCTTGAAGAATGGATAAGTATTTTCCTTGAAGAATGGCTTAATATAGATATTTGTGAACTTTTTGTATGTACACAAGAGAATTTACAAGCACACAATTTTTCTCTTTAAAAATTTGCTAGATACGATCTTACTTTGTTTAGATCATGTAGGCAATGTTGAAAAAACATTTGGTTATAAAAGAAAATTAAAGATTTATGCAAAGAATGGCTTAATATGGAGAGTAACTATTTTGGAAGCGACAATATTTAGAGAGAGCAATAATCTTAGATCTGTGGAACTTTGATTGGGTATGTTATTCTTGCTCACATGGTTATGTTAATCTTGATGATCTACTTGGGTATGTTATTCTTTCTCATTGTTATTAATAAAGTTAAATATCTTTAAAATATTTTCTAAGAAAGTATATGCTAGTATGTCTTATTGGTTTTTCATTTTATTGTTA
>JZKD02S1595263.1:108256-132007 GCA_000966675.3 Picea glauca
GTCATTACCACATTGTTCACTCATCCAGACAAAGTCGTTTCCTATTTTCAAGATAACCGCCACCAGGAACACCATCGACAAGCGCCATTAATCCGGGTAATTACAGACAATACCTTTTTCTGTCTTCAGATCTCTAGTTAATTATGGCGCCCAAATCCAAATATTTTGAAATAGAAGAAAACATGTTTTTTCCTCCTCCCATCGACTTGGATTGCACCCCCCTGGCTGATAAAGATTACCGAGTTGCAGAGCCGAAGTGTGAATTCGATTTCTTCGAATTACACTTATGTCTAAAAGATATTTTCTTAGACCAAAGTGACAAGATCAGACTCTGGGAATCTAATATGTCATTGTACATGTTTCCCCAGACCTATCATTTCCCTGAGCTCTCCCTTAAGTGTGATGTAATGTTTCCCAAAATTTCCAATAAAAAAAAAATAAATTATTATTATTTATATTATTAGTTTTACCGTGCTTATAACATACTCATACCAAAATTGTATAGTGCTTTGATAAAATCCTAGTGGTTTATTATCTCACCCTTAAACATAATATGATGCATTTGTCTCCTTACTACATCATTGAAAAAAAGGGTTTGGACTTAAGACTATTAGAATTAATTCACATACCTGCATATATAATATTCTTGTTGTGTACCATAATTGTACTTCAAAGGATATCCTTTAACCTTTATCTAGCGTGACTATAGGACTTGTACAAGTCTGTTGGGCTACTTATAAGGAACTTTAGTGGCTACTTCGTGACATCTTTAGGTCCTGATTCCTATTCCGAGTGGGTTTGATAACAATCTCTATTCTTTCTTTGAGTGTAATGTATAACGATTAGGAGTTAGAGCAGCCACTCTAGTTCTGTAAGTGGAGAGTGTCTTTGTATATGTGTAGTCATTGTGAGGTATGCATAGAACTGGTGTTAGGTAGTTATGGTTTTGCAAAGGTACACATTGTTCTTTCCTAAACTGAAAACGAAGTTGGAGTGACTAGTTTTGGATGCGACTTTCTAGTCCGTCAAATGAGTATTAAATGGAAAACAACACATACAAGGATTAAACCAAAGTTTCAACTGGTTTTCATCCTCATTCATTACCTGGTGATGGGAAATATAGGAGTAAATGTTGTGTATTCAATAGGGTCATGACTATTACATTAAATTTCTCTGCAACGCCTTTCTTTGGCCTACTGTTCGACTTGTGTGCCCATCGATTCTTTGCCACCTTTCCCTAAACACATGGTTATGGTACTTCACACTGTTTCTCTCATTAAACTGGGACATGTACTCTCATGGCTAGCATTCAACGTTCTCTTGGGTTGTATGACTTGACGGTAATCCCGTACTACCAATGATATTGTTACCGCTTATGGCGTTAGACTCAGGCATCGATGGAATTTCTTGCTCTGTGTGGGAGGGAGTCATCTACCCACCTCGCTCTTAACCTGGTAAGTTTATTTGAACCCTATTATAGCGCCTGTGTATTATGGTTGTTTAGGTAACTACTGGCTAAAATATTTAATAAAGTTTTTTGAGGATCTTCATTGTTCTGTAAGGTTCCCATC
Organism: Picea glauca; assembly: GCA_000966675.3. Lineage (NCBI taxonomy): Eukaryota > Viridiplantae > Streptophyta > Pinopsida > Pinales > Pinaceae > Picea > Picea glauca. The sequence continues at coordinate 109,828 of JZKD02S1595263.1, forward strand.
TAAGAATCTTCAGACTTGGAATAGTTTTTCCCATGTTTTTGGTCGGATTAGTTAGGGTACAATTCCCGGTGGAAATCTCTCCTGTTGTTCTCCAAATTCCTCTAAATTGTCCACTAGTTACCAGGTCTGTCTTATTATCTTGGAATAATGGATGTATTACAGAATGAAAGAGGTCTTTGTTGTCAGCCAGTTCTTCTTACATCAGTCAGGAAAAGTACAGTGGTAACATATTTTTCTTCGGGGTTCTATCATTTGGAAAGGAAAGGCTCTAGACATTTCTATCTCCATACCTATATCCTACTTAGGAGACCCTAAGATTGTAGATGTCTTCTTGGTCAGTAGTTTTGAATTATTTTCCTATACTGCATCGGGTACTTTATTTGCGGAACAAGGTCTTCCTCGAAAACCCATCACTCCGGGGTCCTATCATGACTCTATCTCTATTGTTTTGTTATATATATATATATATATATATATATATATATATATATATATATATATATATATATATATATATTATTTTTTTTGGCGTATACAAAAATATCAGCCTCCATACAAGGTGGATTCTAACTGCTGAATAAGTTTTGCAAAAGGAAGAAAAGAGGTTGTCTGTGTGTCATGAATTATAGTCTGTGGTTAAATTGACAGCATTCATTTCCTTTCCTTTATAGTATATTGATTCTATCTGTGGGCATAAATTTTTAGAGAGAATAGTTATGTCTTTAATTTTGAGAAAATGTTTTTCTTTCGCCAAAAGACATCCAGACAGTAATATTCCTTATGTCAATAAGATTTCATGTTGCACTGCGATGCTTTTAGTATCTGGATGAGTAAGTCTATGAATTAGTTTATAAATCGCATTTCCTTGAGAGCAAGATTTCGATTATTATCTAAGGGTGGGCCCATGTTGTATGCAAGGGTACCCATTAGGAATCTATCATCCCATCTCCCCCTTTCGAGCCACCAGACGTAGCTTCGACAGTGTCATGAAAGGAAAGGTGACCTCCATCCCTCGAGTTAAGTATAGACTCTTAAATATATCTATGACAACTTTATTTCTCTTCCTTTTGTTATGCACTCTGTTGTGCATTTTTCAATGATCTTCTTGATTACAAATTTTATGCGGTTATTAATTTTAATCTCTACATTTTCTTGCAGGGTCTCTTCCCCTCTGATATTCCTAGCTTTACGAGGGCTTCGGAACCCATAAAAGGTATTTGATTTCCAAGATTGGGCTTTGTTAAGATCAGGCAACAACAATGATTAGCCTACGATTACATTTTATGAATCTTAAAGTCGGATGAATTACTTTATCTCTATAATTGGCTTGGTAGAAAAGGGATTCCATTATCTTAACACCTGTGAGTAATACTGCCTACTATGGTTGGGTGTACAATATTTACTCTACTTCTTTTGGTTTATTTTTGAATTTAAACGGATCATGGATCTATAAGTGTATCTCTCTTTAGAGGATTCCTCTTCCATGTATTACTCATAAAAGTAACCTTTGATTGATAAAGTATTTGATTCAGTTTAAACCTTGGTCATTATTACAACCATGAATATGAAAGATTTATTGGATTTCCACATATTCTCTATAAGGATGGACTGTCGGTATTGGTCGTCTAAATTTTTCTCTTAATCGCACCGGTGGAATTAGATACAGTCATATTTTATAAAATAAATTTATGTAGTTAAGCAGATCTCTAGTATACATATATAGACTAATCTTATTATCGATTTTATTATCTATTGGTGGCTGGCCTTCGTATGAGTTATTAAATTTCTGAATTATGTTTCTATATATATATATATATATAAACATACCCGTATGAAAATCGGGACTTCTAAAGTGGATTGGCTTCATTTAATATAGTTGTATTCTTTAGTAAAAGTCCCACTGTTTCGTCCCCAATTATGATTCAAAAACACAGAAAGTTTAATTAAAACATACGACAACCACTAAGGGTTTTTCCTTACATTTTTTGTTTTCACATGTAAACAGAAGTATACTCGTAGACTAGTGTTAACAGAACAAACCAGGTGTACCCTTTTGACTATTATAACAAATAAAAGAGATACTATTTCAACAGTTCAATTAATAGCGAAAATTTATTCAAAAATCATTCTTAGAGGTGTTATGTCAGTCCTTTGGGTCGACCGACTTCAACAAATTTTTAATCTATAACAGTACCATTATTCCAAATTTCATAGGACATTCTAACAGTTAATAAATCATATAGCATTAAACCATAGAGGGATTAGGATAACATATCTAGATCAATACTAGAACAACAAAAGGAACAACCATGTTCCTCCCAACCATAGAGCAGGGCAGCCAAATCACTTGCCCAATTCACCCCCTAGCCTGACCATGAATCCATGAAGGCAAACTTGAAATATCCTCTTCAACAATGTCTTCCTTTATGAGTAGTCTTCTCCCTTACCTCACACTCAGAATCAGTGTTCATAACAACAAGTATTCAGTAGTTCCTCTTCCCATCATACTAGACAACGTCCTGCCTCCTCACATATGCTATTTAACAAAACAATGTTTTTGCCTAGGTCTTTCTTCCCCCCCTTGGGGAAGATTTATAAATCCCTAATTTTCAGGGGCTACCAATGGCCAAATCTCTGATTTTCCACTTGTAATAATCAACCCAGAGGTAGTTCCAACATGTTCCCCACTCATGGAGTCATGGTCAACTGATTTTAACATGGTTGTTCCATTTGTCTTCCTGCAATCAATATAAAATATTCTATTTTCATACAAGTGTAATAGTCAAATAGTTAGTTGGGTCAAATCAGATCTCTGCCCAACAGTCATAATAATTAATTACAATTATCAAATTCGAAATTCGAAATTGCTATAAATGGAAAAAAAATTCCAAATTCAAATTTACTAAAAACGAAATAATTTTCCAACAAATTTTAAATTTCAAAAATACTTTATTTTTGGGGATGTCACATCCTTTCCCCCTTCAATAAAACACTGTCCTCAGTGTTCATTCCTTTCCTAGAATAGGATTGGATGAGATTTCCCCAAATCTCCCGCCAACTCCCAAGTGGCCTCCTCGGGACTAAAGTGCTTCCATTGCACCTTTACCTGAGTGATAGCTCTGTTTCGAAGTGTTATTTCTCTCTGGTCTATAATACACAGGGGTTCCACTTGGAACTTGCGTTCGGGTTCCACATGCAAAGCATATCCTCTACGATTTGGTTTGTCCTTTCGGTCTGTCCATCAGTTTGTGGGTGATAACTCATACTGAAATTCAAATTAGTATTTATCCCTGCAAACAATTACTTCCAAAAGACGGATGTGAATTTTACGTCTCTATCTGAAATCACCATTTTAGGAATACCATGCAGTCTAAAAATTTCTTTCATAAATATTTCAGTAATGTTTATATCTTTAAAAGTAGACTTTACAGAAATAAAGTGTGCAGACTTACTGAGTTTATCGATTACAACCATAATAGAATCATTTTGTTTCTGAGTTTTTGGAAAACCTGTTATAAAGTCCAGCGATATGGTCTCCCATTTCCATTCTGGTACTGGTAATGGCTGTAATAGGCCAGTTGGATGCTGGTGTTCGGCCTTAACCTACTAACAATCTTGGCACCTAGCCAAGTATTCTACTATTTCTCCCTTCATATTAGGCTAGTAAAATATTTTTCTAAGTGATTTTATCATTTTCTGGTATTCTGGATGGACAAAATACGGTTTCTTATGCACTTCGTCCAAGACTATTAACTTTAACTTTGTTGAATCTGGTATGTAAAGTCTATTTTTAAATCGTAATAGTCCCTTCTTGTCGATACTTAGATCTAGTTTATCTGAGTTTGTGGTACTGTTTTGTAATTCTGTCATTATCTTAGTGTAATTTTTGTCGTTAATACATGTTGTCCTTATTCTTTGTTCCAGATCACTTTCTGCCCTGCTGATATTTATTTCAAATAACCCATGGACTCTTCTGCTTAAAGCGTCTGCTACCTTATTTTCCTTACCCTTGATATGTCTGAATTCAAAGTCAAATTCGCTCAAGAAGGCTAGCCATCTTGCTTGCCTTGCATTAAGATCTGGTTGGCTAAACTTATATTTCACACCGCTATTATCCGTCAAAAGTAGAAATTTTTTTCCCATTATGTAGTGTCGCCACATTTTTAAGGCCTGTATTACCGTTGTCAATTCTAAGTCATGAGTGACATAATTTCGCTCATGTTCTTTTAATTTTTGGGACTCATAAAAAATCACGTGTCCTTCCTGAGTTAGGACACCACCTAGTCCTTCTTTACTTGCATCAACACATACGATAAAGTCTTTATCTGGGTCTGCTACCTTCAATATGGGTGCAGTTGTCAATAATTCCTTTAGCTTGTTAAAATTGTCTTGACATTTTTGTGACCAGTTAAACTTGGTCCCTTTCTTTTGTAATGACGTGATAGGATAAGCTATTTTGGAAAATCCTTCTATGAATCTGTGATAATATCTGATGATTCCCATGAATGATCGGATGTCTGCTACATCCTTTGGTACCGGCCATTCCATAATGGCTCTTACTTTCTCAGGGTCGACTACAATGCCTTTTGCAGATATTATGTGTCCTAGGCACTGTATCTTCTTTTGGTAAAAATCACACTTATTGAATTTAGCATACAGTTGGTGCTTCCTTAAAGTTTGCAGGACGATTCTTAAGTGTTCTTCATGTTCTTCCTCCGTTTTAGAATACACCATAATATTGTCGATAAATACTAGTACGAACTTGTCTAATTACTGACTGAAAATATTATTCATTAGGCACATAAATGTGGCTGGTGCATTAGTGAGTTCGAAAGGTATGACTACGAATTCGTAGTGTCCATATCTTGTTCGAAAGGTTGTTTTTCTTATGTCCTCATCTTTTATCCTGACTTGATGGTAACCAGATCGTAAATCCAATTTTGAAAAGATTTTGGCCCCGTCTACTTGATCAAACAGGTCATTTATCCTAGGTAAGGGGTACTTGTTCTTAATAGTCGTTTTATTCAATTGTCTATTGTCGATACATAGTCTTAGAGTACCATATTTCTTTTTCACAAAGAGGACTAGTGCTCCCCATGATGAAACACTGGGTCTGATATACTTTTTTTCCAACAATTCCTGCAGTTGTATCTTTAGTTCTGACAATTCAGGTAAACTCATTCGGTAAGGTTCTTTCGAGATAGGGGTTGACCCCCGATAGTAGGTCTATGGAGAAGTCTATTTCCCTTCTAGGAGGTAATTCTGGTATCTCATCAACAAACATGTCTCTAAACTCATGTAGGACAGCAAAATCTTCTAGATTCGGCTTATCTTCTTTTTCTAACAGATTCGTTATTTGGATGGTGTAAACTTGACACCCCTTTCTCATACATTTCTTGAATTGCATTGCTGTGACTTGTCTAACTGATACTAGTTTTGGTATACCTTGGGTTGTTCTAGTAGTGTCACAATCATCTTTATAGTTAAGTGTCTTTGTATAACAATCTAGAACTGCTTTGTGTCTTTCCAACCAATCCATTCCGATGATCATATCGTAGGATCCTAGTGGTAGAATATTCAAATTTGTTTTTATGTTTTGACCATCTAAGTTAAATTCAAAATCAGAAACAAAGTCAACCACTTTCCTTTTAGTTCCTGTTGCTAACTGTACCAGCCATGATTTTGCCTGTTTCATCCTCTTAAGTTTATTTGACTCTACTACTCCAGGAGTGATATAACTTAACGTATCTCCAAGATCAATTAAAACAGAAATTTGGGTGTTATTGATTTTACCTTCTATTTCCACCACAGAGGACTGGTGGTCAACTTGCCGACCGTCAATGGCTGCATTAATTTGATGCAGGCTTCTGCCTACATCATCCACTGTCGAAGCTTCCTACAAATTATGAACAATAGTTATGTTTGTCGTGCTTATACGTGGGTAGTTCCTCCTAAGATGAGGTTCTCCACATTCCCAACACTTTAACGATTCCCAAGGATTGTCCCCTAATTTCTTTGTTCCCAGGTTTACCAGTTTACCGCCTCCTTGTGTGCTTGGATGGTTTGAGTAAAAATATTTTCTAGGAAATCTTTTTGTTGCATTCCGATAAGGATTTGGCTGGTATCCCTTCTTCCGATGGTTCATTTAGTCTCGTTTCTTATCCTTCCAAGATTTAGAGAATTTTGCCCGTTGTTTGTACTGGTCGTAGCACATTCATGCTTTTATGAATACTTCGCTCAAGGATTTGGGGTTGTCAAAATCAATTCTGTCCCTGTAGGACTGTGGTAGACAACTTAAGAATCATTGGAGTTTTACCTTGTCCTCCCGGATGTAAGGTACAAACCTTCGTAGTTCCATAAATTTGTTTATAAGGTCTTCCATCGTCATCTGTCCAAGTCGTAACTAGTAAAATTCTTTTGTTTTCCTTTCATAGTAGCTTTCAGAAAGGTATTGTTAATTAAAATACTTCTTAAAGTCAGACCACTCCATCTGTTTCTCCTTTAGGCCCTTGGCCAATTTCAGATCTTGCCACCAAATGTTGGCCTTCCCTTTCAGATTGTATATGGCCATTATGACCTTCATATTGTTGGAATAATTGTAAATTTGGAAGTATTTTTTGATGTCTAACAACCATGCCTCGGCCTCCTCTCCTATTCTAGATTCTCCATCAAAGGTAGCAAGTTTAATCTTTTTAAATTCTCCTTCAAGGTGGTCTACTTGTTTCCTCTTTCGGTCTATTTTAGTTTTGTCCTCAGCTAAAGGTGTACCTTCAGATGAACTGTCTCCTTTTTTTGTTTCAGGCCTAGAATTCTTGGAGGCCCTTTTTCTGACCTCTTCATCATGGTTATCGTCCTTTGGGATTTTCTTGGTCTCTATACTGTGCAACAGGACTTCATTTATCTCTTGATGTTCTTGTTGTGCTTTTTTCAATTTCTCATTGTCTGCTTTGAAAACCTGCAGTTCAACAATAAGATTCCTCATTGTTTCCAGTACTTCCATATGTGAGCTTCCATCACTATTTTGTCTTGGATCTCCATGAGGTCCCTGCTCTGAATTTCCTTCCATTCTAATTTCTGCATCATCCTGAGCTGCCATAACTCACACAAAACATAAAGGTTTATTGTTTGTAACAAAGAGGTTTATTAGTTTTGCATAGATCGAAATATATGCTAAGAAACTAATGTGGCCATGTTCAGGTCCAGTGTTGTAACCTTTTTCTCTGATACCATATGTAATGTTTCCCAAAATTTCCAATAAAAAAAATAAAATTATTATTATTATTTATATTATTAGTTTTACCGTGCTTATAACATACTCATACCACAATTGTATAGTGCTTTGATAAAATCCTAGTGGTTTATTATCTCACCCTTAAACATAATATGATGCATTTGTCTCCTTACTACATCATTGAAAAAAAGGGTTTGGACTTAAGACTGTTAGAATTAATTCACATACCTGCATATATAATATTCTTGTTCTGTACCATAATCGTACTTCGAAGGGTATCCTTTAACCTTTGTCTAGTGTGACTACAGGACTTGTACAATTCTGTTGGGCTACTTATAAGGAACTTTAGTGGCTACTTCATGACATCTTTAGGTCCTGATTCCTATTCTGAGCATGTTTGATAACAATCTCTATTCTTTCTTTGATTGTAAAGTATAACGATTAGGAGTTAGAGCGGCCACTCTAGTTCTGTAAGTGTAGAGTGTATTTGTATACGCATAGTCATTGTGAGGTATGCATAGAAATGGAATTAGGTAGTTAGGGTTTTGCAAAGGTACACATTGTTCTTTCCTAAACTGAAAACGAAGTTGGAGTAACTAGTTTCGGATGCGACTTTCTAGTCCGTCAAATGCGTATTAAATAGAAAACAAAACATACAAGGATTAACCCAAAGTTTCAACTGGCTATCATCCTCATTCATTAACTGATGATGGAAAATACAAGAGCAAATGTTGTTTATTAAATAAGGTCCTGACTGTTACATTAAATTTCTCTGCAGCGCCTTTCTTCGGCCTCCTGTTCGACTTGCGTGCCCATCGTTTCTTTGTCACCTTTCCCTAAACACATGGTTATGGTACTTCACATTGTTTCTCTCATTAAATCAGGACATGTACTCTCATGGATAGCATTCAACGTTCTCTTAGGTTGTATGACTTGGTGGTAATCCCCTATTTCCAATGATATTGTTACCGATTCTGGTGTTAGACTCAGGCATCGATGGAATTTATTTCTCTGTGTGGGAGGGAGACGTCTATCCACCTCACTCTTAACCTGGTAAGTTTATTTGAACCCTGTTATAGTGCCTGTGTATTATGGTTGTTTAGGTAACTACTGGCTAAAATATTTAATAAAGTTTTTTGACGGTCTTCGTTGTTCTGTGAGGTTCCCATCTAAGATTCTTCAGACTTGGAATAGTTTTCACCATGTTTTCAGTCATATTAGTTAGGGTACAATTCCCAGTGGAAAGATCTCATGTTGTTCTCCAAATTCCTCTAAATTGTCCACTAGTTACCAGGTCTATCTTATTATCTTGGAATAATGGAGGTATTATAGAACAAAAGAGGTCTTTCTTCTCAGCCAGTTCTTCTTACACCAGTCAGGAAAAGTACAGTGGTAAAATATTTTTCTTTGAGGTTCTATCATTTGGAAAGGAAAGGCTCCAGACATTTCTATCTCCATACCTAGATCCTACTTAGGAGACCCCAGGACTGCAGATGTCTTCTTGGTCGGTAGTTCTGAATTCTTTTCCTGTACTGCATCGGGTACTTTATTTGCGGAACAAGGTCTTCCTCGAAAACACATCACTCAGGGGTCTTGTCACGACTCTATGTCTATTGTTCTATTTTCTAGATTCTATATATATATTTTTTTGACATATACAAAAATATCGGCCTCCATACAAGGTGGATTCTAATTGTCGACTAAGTTTTGCAAAAGGAAGAAAAGAGGTTGTCTGTGTGTCATGAATTATAGTTTGTGGTTAAATTGATAGCATTCATTTCCTTTCTAGTATATTGATTCTATCTGTGGGCATAAATTTTCAGAGAGAATAGTTCTGTCTTTAATTTTGAGAAAATGTTTTTCTTTCGCGAAAAGACATTCGAACAGTAATATTCCTTATGTCAATAAGATTGCATGTTGCACCACGATGCTTTTAGGATCTGGATGAGTAAGTCTCTAAGCTAGTTTATAAATCTCATTTCCTCAAGAGCAAGATTTCGATTATTATCTAAGGGTGGGGCCCTGTTGTATGCAAGGTTACCCATCAGGACTCTATCGTCCCATCTCCCCCTTTTGAGCCACCAGACGGAGCTTTGACAGTGCCGCGAAAGCAAAGGCGACCTCCATCCCTCAAGTTAAGTACAGACTCTTAAATATATCTATGACAACTTTATTTCTCTTCCTTTTGTTATGCACTCTATTGTGCATTTTTTAATGATCTTCTTGATTACAAATTTTATGCGATTATTAATTTTAATCTCTATGTTTTCTTGCAGGGTCTCTTCCCCTCCAAGATTTGCATATTTACGAGGGCTTCGAAACCCATAAAAGGTATTCAGTTTCCAATATAGGGATTTGTTAAGATCAGGCAACAACAATGATTAGCCTAGGATTACATTTTTTGAATCCTAAAATAAGACAAATGTCTTTATCTCTGTAATTGGCTTGGTAGAAAAGGGATTCCATTATCTTAACACCTGCGAGTAATAATGCCTACTATGGTTGGGTGTACAATATTTACTCTACTGCTTCTGGTTTCTTTTTGAATTTAAATGGATCATGGATCTATAAGTGTATCTCTCTTTAGAGGATTCCTCTTCCATGTATTACTCATAAAAGTAACCTTTGATTGATGAAGTATTTGATTCAGTTTAAACCTTGGTCATTATTACAGCCATGAATATGAAAGATTTATTGGATTTCCACATATTCTCTATAAGGATGGACTGTTGGTATTGGTCATCTAAATTTTTCTCTTAATCGTACTGGTGGAATTAGATACAGTCATATTTTATAAAATAAATTTATGTAGTTAAGCATATCTCTAGTATACATATATAGACTAATCTTATTCTCGATTTTATTATCTACTGGTGGTTGGCCTTCGTATGAGTTATTAAATTTATGAATTATGTTTCCATATATATAAATATACCCGTATGAAAATCGGGACTTCTAAAGTGGATTGGCTTCATTTAATATAGTTGTATTCTTTAGTAAAAGTCCCACTGTTTCGTCCCCAATTATGATTCAAATACACATAAAGTTTAATTAAAACATACAACAACCACTAAGGGTTTTTCGTTACAGTTCTTTTTTTTTTCACATGTAAACAAAAGTATACCCGTAGACTAGTGTTAACAGAACTGACTAGGTGTACCCTTTTGACTATTATAACAAATGAAAGAGATACTATTTCAACAGTTCAATTAATAGTGAAAATTTATTCAAAAATCATTCTTAGAGGTGTTCTGTCAGCCCTTTGGGTCGACCGACTTCAACAGATTTTTAATCTATAACGGTACCATTAATCTAAATTCCATAGGACATTCTAACAGTTAATAAATCATATAACATTAAACCATAGAGGGATTAGGATAACATATCTGGATCAATACTGGAACAACAAAAGGAACAACCACATTCCTCCCAACCGTAGAATAGGGCAGCCAAATCACTTGCCCAATTCACCCCCTAGCCTGACAATGAATCCATGAGGGCGAACTTGAAATCTCCTCTTCAGAAATGTCTTCCTTTATGAGTAGTCTTCTCCCTTGCCTCACACTCAGAATCAGTGTTCATAACAACAAGTATTCATTAGTTCCTCTTCCCAGCATACTAGGCAGTGTCCTGCCTCCTCACATATGCTATTTAACAAAACAATGTTTTTGTTTAGGTCTTTCTTTCCCCCCTTGGGAATTTTCGTAGCTTTCTAAATCCCTGATTTTCAGGGGCTACCAATGGCCAAATATTTGATTTTCCACTTGTAATAATCATCCCAGAGGTAGTTCCAACATGTTCCCCACTCATGGAGTCATGGTCAGCTGATTTTAACATGGTTGTTCCATTTGTCCTCCTGCAATCAATATAAAATATTCTGTTTTCATACAAGTGTCATAGTCAAATAGTTATTTGGGTCAAATCAGATCTCTACCCAACAATCATAATACTTAATTACAATTATCAATTTTGAAATTCGAAATTGCCATAAATGGCAAAAATTTTCCAAATTAGAATTTACTAAAAACGAAATAATTTTCCAACAAATTTTAAATTTCAAAAATACTTTATTTTTGGGGTTTCCACATGTGAATCCCATTACCTTCCCGACCAAAGGGCCATCATGTCTTCGTCTGGTGAAACTTTGTTCACTATTACCCCTGAATCGATAAACCCAAATGCTACAGATCCCCATAATCGATTCTCCTAGCCCTTTCTCCATTGAAATCCTGAATGACCTCTATCAAAAGATTTCTTTCCCTTAGAGAGCCCAAATATTCAAAATATTCCTACCATAAGATGTGTAGTTTCCTAAAAATAACCCTCCCTATCCTTCTTCCATCTTCTCAATCAAATCCAACCAAATCATTTCCACCCTTTGTTGCTTGTTAGAATATTATTCTGATGAATGGGTAGATGAAACCATCCTGGGTTTTTTGTCCACTTTCTCCACAGAAGAGAAAGCTACAACTCAGTTCAATTTCAGTTAGTATCTGGTTGACAATATGCATGAACAACTCTCCAAGTTCTCAACAGAGGGAATATTCAGGTACTCCTCAGTGCTAGTGTACTTGTTCCTTTTCTTCCAAGAAAACAAATTCTCTTGTGCTCTCTAGAAATTTGATCAAAACAGGAACCCTCAATCAGTGACTCCTTGGACATCACTAGTGAGGAAGAACTCATCTGAGTTCAGTCTCAAACACTTCATCGATCATTTTTACCATTCGGTGGTGTGCATGCTCGGAAACAGAATGGAACCAAGGATAAATGAGGAGGTCCAGAGAATTCTTCACCTATCATACTTAGCCAAAACAGGGGACTGGTATCTTTACTAGAACCATACTGAGATCAGAATTTATGGGTGTGAATTGCCACCATACAAACTCCCAAAGTACCTCCCTGTCAAAATATCTGCATTAAAATACATGGGGCAAATGATAAAATCTGATGACATCCACTTTGTATCATTCAAGAAGAAGCAACAACTCAGGTTCAAAATCCAAATTGGTTCTTTCATATGTAACAACAGAGCTACAGGAGAAGAGGCCGACAATCTCTTGAAATAAATGAATTTCAAACTAAGTTTCCTATGGAATTATGACCCCTTTGGCATCATATCAAAAATCAAGCTCAAACAGAAGACTTATCCTTATGCTCATGTGCCAAAGCCTAAGATAGAAAATTTTATGAATCAGACAAACTAGCAGGAAAATACATTGTTGGAAATTGAAGAAGAACCCCCCATTGTCACTGCCTCTCATACCAGCACTCCTCAAGTACAAGTAGAAAAGACAGCCAGGAAATAATTTTCACCTTCAATCACAGAGGTGTTAGCTGAAGACTTCCAAGTTTACAGGAAGAGGACTAAGACTAGCCACACACCAGACAGGTTTAGAGAAGGAGAAACACAGTCCACTATAGTTATGGAGGGACCACATTCATCAGTTTTCTCAGGAATCCAACACATAGTGTCCACATCCTCATCCAAGAAGAAATCAGACACTACAGTGTCAGTTGATTCCTCCCAGGAACCAACAGGATCAAGTACTTTTGACAAATACAAAATGAACAAGCAGAAGAATGAATTTATGAATAGCAACACATATGCCTAGTTTTGGAAACAGACATTTACATCCTAGCACAAATTATTGTCTTCATTTGACAATGAGAAGGGAAGGATGCATATGGAATTATTACAAGCACAGGTCCCTCATCCCAAGATAGCTTCTGATTACAAGAAAACATATTTTGAGTTTGATGTGAAATAGATTCATCCAGCATACCAAATGGACATGCATAGGCAAACAGGGGAGATGATTTTCTCCACTCTAAAAAACACTTCACTAATGGCCTCGAAGTTGCAGGTATCTTTGAACAATTTCCAATCCCAACAGAAACCGGAAAAGATATAATCATTGGCCAAAGATAATAAAATCAAATCCCTATAGGAGTTGGTGTTGAAGATTGGTTATGACCCCTATAAAGTCAATGCAGCCGAGGAAATATTGAAGAATAAAAATGATGACATAACATCTCTAAGAAAAAAATTGAAACTTCCATCCATTGAATATTCACAAGAAAAAAAAATGGATGAAAGTGAAGCGCACAAGGAGGAAATGTTGAAATTATTTATGGAGCAGAATGCACCGATATTATGTTATATTATAACATAACATATGTTATGTTATAATACAACATAACTTATGTTATGTTATGTTATGTAATAACATAACATATTCTATGTTATAATATAACATAACATATGTTATGTTATAGTATAACATTACATATGTTATGTTAGATGGAAGTTGACTTAGACAAGTTGATCATAGAGAAATAACATAGTGTGCAGATGGTTGTTATCCCACTAGATGCATTTCCTCTCACAGGAGTTAGTACAAGAACAACAACCACAACAACAGAGATTCCATCAGCCATCCCAATGAAAGTTCCAGATGCTTCTGAGAAGCTGATAAAGTCTATGGAGGATATGTCACTGCAAGGGGAAGAAATCAGAAAGTTTAAAGAAGAGGTAAAAATCCTCCAAGACCTGAAGTCCATGTTCCAGGCCAGCTATAACACATAAATGCATAAATCACAAAGACTCGGTCAAGAATTATAGAAGCTACAGAAGGAGACTGTCATGGATAAAGCTTTGTCTAAGGCCAAGGAAAACATCTGGATTGATATCAGGTAGTCCATGGAAGATATGTGGCCATTCATACAAATTGTTTTTCAACAACATGAACTGGTGCAAAAGGCCAGAGAAGCAATTGGAAAGACAAGGAATAATTGGGGGAGAAGCCTACAGAGGCCACCGAGCTCATCAGGTTCCTAAACTCCAAGACCAACCAGGACTTAGAGGCATTGGAAATTGAAGACAGGACAGAGACCATTCTTGAGGTCAAGAAGGTTTTGACCAAGAAAGGATTAATGCTTCAGCTAGAGGAGAAATCCTAGATGATGGACATTGGAGTGCAAAGATTTTTCAGCAAGGTTGATACACTACACAAGAAGGGACTTTCTGGATTACTAGTGATAAATGACAAGATCATCACTTTATCAGACTATAAGCAGAAGATCAACACAGTGGTAAAGGATGGTTCTAAATTTGCAGGTATACAAGGAAGCATTACTGGCAAGGATTTCTTAGAAAAATTACAATTGGACCTGATCATCCAACATGAGATAAAGTATATTTTTATTACAAAGCCTACTTTTGCCAAGTACACTGAGATGGACGAAATATACAGAATGTTACTCAAGGTTTCCATCCCTAGTCAAAAGAGATGGGAAGACATGTGCTCTTTACTTGAGTAAAGGTGATGTGGATTTCTGAGTCAGCATAAAGAAGATAGACAATTCAAAGTGTTGAATCATCAACTACTTCCCCCAGAATCAACACCAAGGATTCGAATAGATTAGCAGCATTCCTATTATTTTGTAATTTTTAATCTAGTTAGTTAGATTTTTTCTCCACAATATCCTAGTCATTAATGATAGGATCAGATGTAACTATTGTATAAATACTTCTCACTTTGAAGTATTGAGGGTTTATTTTTGTTCCCAATGAGCTATTTTTTGTAACCTTTTCAAAAGGATCGACCAGTAATAAAAAGGTTATTCACATGATTCTTATGTTTGATCGATTGGTGATGTTTATCTTTCTTTATTAAATGTTTTACTTTTCTCTGTGATCATTATGTTTTCATTTTATAATCATTAAAAGTAAGTTAACGAACAGAAATTTTCTGGTGCATTCTGCTTCTGGTCTTTTGATGATATATATGTTCTTCATCTGAAGTTAAGTAAAGAAATTCTTGATTGCTTATTTGCTCAGCGGATTCTCAGATCTTTGTATGTCTTTTCCACCTCATTTAATCTTAATATATCCAACAGTCTCTCTACCTCAACCTGTGAAGGAACCTCATAAAGTTGCTTTTGATTCTAATCTTTAATACATACCCCATAGCCCAATGGAAGTTTAATGCAATTCTTCAGCCAACTTTTATAAACAAACAAACAAACTCAAATGTTCTTAACTAGCTTAATATCTAAAACCTAAACAAATCTAAATCAAACACAGAGATTCCTCTCTAAAACTGGTAGGGCTAGATCTCAGTTTCAAAAGTGGTTTTGGTACGTTACCTCTGTCAATTTCGTCTACCCTTAACAACCTATGGGAATTACAGAGTGCTAACATAGTGGCGACCATATTGGGGAATCAAACAAATTTTCCAACTTTTTGAATTGTCTCCCCTAGAAACTTTATTTCTAAACAATCAAATATCTAACTTTCAAGAGATAAATGTTCAAAGGTTGTTGAAATTTGTACATATTAAATTAGATTTCGTAAAGTTTAAACTTTTGGCTCCAAAACGACTTCACACCAGATCTCACCTTGATCCAGAACCTGTAACAACAATAGATAATCCAGAAAAATTAATCAGAAAAAGAAACACATTAGAAGGTCAAGGGAGTAGCATTCCTCTTCATAGGGCCACTTCTCTTCCAGAGAAGCTTGTCACAATCCAGGACATCGAGTTTGACCTACCTTTTGAGCAGATCCTTTTCAGAACCAAATCTAATAGCTTTGTGAATGAAATAGTTGTAGATCAACCCATCCTCCAATATAGAACCCTTGAAAGACTCTCTCCTGGAACAGAGTTTGATCAACAGATCCTTCAAGAGTTTGAGAAACTACAAGTTCTAGCATCAAATATTGACCAAGTGTTGTATAAAGCCCATTTCCAACAGTCTGTTGAGCTCTCTACCATGTCTATTGCCTCAGCTTCTGTCAAACCTCAAATAACTCATTCTATACCTCTCAGCACTGCTTCCTCCACATCTTTTGTTACTTCCCCACCAATCATACAAGTAATCATCTAGCCTCCTCCACCAATCATGGAAGCAAGATATGATCCCCTGGTGTTAGTTGCTACTTTACATAACATGCCCCGGGACTATAAAACTAGGATTCCCCAGTTTGATGGCACTGGAACCCTTAATGCACAACAACATGTGGATAAAATGAATGACTTTTTTAATTTACAGGAAGTTGATGAGGCAGATGTTCAAATGAGACTCTTTGCAAAAAGTTTAACTAGTTATGTCAAGAAATGGTTCAAAGCATTACTTGTTGCTAGCATTACTGACATTGTTGTTTTTCATCGATATTTTCTCAGCAGATGGGAAGTAAAGAAAAACCCTCTCCAAATTTTATGTGAATACGAAAATATCAGAATAACCCAAGGGGAAACTGTACAGGACTATTGCACTCGTTTTAATAATATCTATAATGCAATTCTTGCTTATATCAAACCTCCTCAAGGCCTGGCCTTGATCAAGTTCCCTGATGGATTCAATGTTGATATGTCCTACCAACTGAGGGAAAGGAATTCTGCAACTTTGGAAGATATGCATAAGAGTGTTGTAAGTGTTGAATCAAATCTCTTAGCCAGAAGAGCTAGGCAAAGAACTGAAAGAAGAGTTACAATTAAAGAAGAACCTTCCACTTCTACTTTAGATGCCAAGATTGATTCTTTAGTCAGGACCATGGAGAGAATGATGGAAAGAGTAGAAATCAGTGACAGAAACCCGCCTAGAGAGAATCATCCTGGCCCTCATATTCGAAATCCCAATTTCAGAAGGAATCCTCCTCAGATCAGACAAAGACAACCGAGAGACCAAAGGGAACAGAGGGGTCATGATCAACATATTAGGCAACATCTTCAAGAAAACTATGTTGATGAAGGGGAAGAGATAATTGAAGGATTAGATGATATTCACATAAATATTATGGGGTTTAATGACAATGATTCCATTTTTCTCACTCAAGAAGAACATGAACTTTTTCTCCTTTCACGGACCAAAGTAGACGAGGAAGAGTCAGAACAACAAACCTTTGAAAATGTAATAATAGAAGTCCACAGACAATACAACTTAAGAAGTAAAAAATCTAATGACAACCCAGCTAAGAAATATTTTGAAACTAAGAAAACCTCCGATGTTGTTCCTAAGAAAGTTCTTGAAAAGAAAAATTCAGAGGCTCCTATGAAAAAATTCCCTGACTCCATACCAAGAACAAATCAAACTGAGGTGGCCTCCACAAGTCAGTATGGTATTACTGCACAAAAAAATGTGGTTGATAAATTAGATTTTCAGAGTCAAAGCAAAACTCCTACCACATTCAGCTTGGAAAGTGAATTGGACAAACTAAAAATACCTATTCCTCTGTTAGAACTGATGAACAAGAATGCTTACAGATCTCAAGTGATCAAATCCTTGAATATAGAACCAAGAGTAGGTACATACATTGTCAATGTTGTTGATGATCAACCAGAGTTGTTGTTTGGTCCTGAAGTTGAGGGACGAACTGACAATGGTTGTGTTCCTCCTTTCTACATTAGTTTAAATATTCATGATAAGACATTTCATAATGCCATGCTAGATTCTGGCGCTTTTCACAATCTTATGCCCAAGTTTGTGATGGATAAATTAGGGCTTGATATCACCAGGCCTTACAAGGACTTATACTCCTTTCATTCGAGAAAAGTTAAATGCATAGGTCTGATTAAATACTTATGTATTACCTTGGCACAAATCCCAGCCAAAAGCATGGTAATGGGTATTGTTGTTGCAGATATTCCTCCAAAATATGATATGTTATTATCTCGATCATGGGGTGCCAAGTTAAAGGGCACCTTACAGTTGGACATGTCTTATGCCACCTTTCATGTATTTGGTCAACAAAGAAGATTGCACAGAAAGATTATGATGAAGTACATGGTCAACGGTCAAGAGAAACGACATAACTATCCTTTATATTTTGTTCATTATGATCTGGAGTCCTTCATTTTATATAATTATGGTGACATGGATAGTAAAATTCCACAATTGGAAGATGATGTGTACAACCTGGAGGAAATTAAAGCAACCCCTGAGGAATATAAAACAATGACAATACAAATTGATGAACCAGCATAACCTCTCTGGAGTTTAGATTTCGATGGAGCTATCAATAAAGAAGGATCTGGAGCTAGGCTGTGGGTACATAATCCAAAAGCAAGATTTTCATAATTATAAATTAAATTTTCAATGCACCAATAATATAGTTGAGTATGAAACATTGATGTTCGGCCTAAAATTGTTGAAAAAGCTTGGTGCCAAAAGAATTTCAATAAGAGGTGATTATGAACTTATCATTAAACAAATCAAAGGTGAGTATTCTGCCAAACACCCGAGGTTGAGGGCCTATAGAAATGTTGTTTTGGATTTTACAATGTTTTACTGGATATGACTTGCGGGTGATTCCTAGAGACCAAAACATACTTGTTGATGGACTGGCTACTTTGGCAGCCACTTGTAAAATACCTTTCCATCCAAATCGCCAATACAAAGTAGAGGTGAAACGTAGACCTATTTTCCTAGACAATATCAGGTAATGGCAAGTGTTTGGTAACGATGAACAGATTGATGATTTCATGCAGCCCAAAAATGAATTTGAATGTGCAAACATTGATGTAGATAGTGATAATGATCGTGTAAATAAACTAGATTCATAATAAATAAATGAAAATGATGAAAACTTAGATATTTTGAAATTGAAGAATAATATTTTACCTAGAGGGTTGGTTCCTTTAGAAGAATTGTTTGATTTCAATGATGTAGCTAAAAAAACAAAAATTGAACCTACTGGTAAAGATGTTGAGGAATGTAATATAGGAATAGATGAAAAACCAAAAATGATTAAATTATCCAAATCTTTACCTCTTGAGCAAAAACAGAAATATATTGAATTGTTCAAGGAATTTGTAGATGTCTTTGCTTGGAGCTATGAGGATTTAAAATCTTATGAAACTAGTATCATACAACATAAAATTCCCATACAAGAAAATCATAATCCCTTTAAACAGAAACTTAGAAGGAGTAACCCAAAGTTAATGCCTCTAATAGAAAAAGAAATAGAGAAAATGTATTATGCTAAAATAATAGTTCCCTTGAGATTTTCAAAATGGGTGTCAAATCTAGTTCCCACCAGAAAGAAGAGTGGAGAAATCAGGCTCTACATTGATTTTAGGAACCTCAACAAAGTCTCACTTAAAGACAATTATCATCTTTCCAAAAATGGATCATATCTCACAAAAGGTAGTTGGATCTAGTAGAATATCATTATTAGATGGTTTTTCTGGCTATAACCAAGTCCTTGTCCACCCTGATGACCAAGAGAAGACAGTGTTCACTACACCTTGGGGCACTTTCATGTATGTGAAAATGCCCTTTGGTTTAATGAATGTTGGTGCCACATTTCAGAGAGCAATGGTGCTTTTGTGGATGAACTAGGGAGATTTATTGTCATATACTTGGATGATGTAACTATCTATTCAAAAACAAATGAAGAACGTTTACAACACCTTAGGAAAGTTTTTGAAAAGTGTAGAAAATTCGGAATCTCACTAAATCCCAAGACAACTTTGTTTGGTTTAGAAGAGGGAAAGTTGCTTTGACACATTATATCTAAAGATGGAATCAAAATAGACCCTGGTAGGATTGAATCCATCCAGAAGATAGACCATCCAAGAAACATTAAGGAATTGCAATCTTTCATAGGGAAAATAAACTTTCTGAGAAGATTTATCCCTAATTTAGCAGAACTCCTCAGAAAAATTACAAGCATGCTAAAAAAAGATACAAAAATAAAATGGAACACAGAAGCTAAGCAGTCCTTTGATCAAGTGAAATAGACATTGACTCAGGCCCCTATACTAATCAGTCCTGATTATACCAAATATTTCTACTTATTCTCTTTTGCTTCTGAACATACCATTGCAGCAGTCCTTTTGCAGAAAAAACAGTGAAGGATATGAACATCCTATAGGATTTTTCAGCAAATCATTGAGAGACGTTGCATTGAACTACAACATCATGGAGAAATGGGTTTTTGCCTTGGTAAAAGCAATTAAGGATTTCAGAGTATACATTCTCCATTTACATATCATTGCTTATGTTCCTAATGCAATGGTGAAATATATTCTGACTCATGATAACCCAGATGGTAGAAGAGGGAAATGGATTGTTGTGCCCCTTGAGTATGATATAGAAATCAAACTAACCAAGTTGATCAAGGGTCAATGGTTCTCCAAACTGATGGCTGAATCAAATTTTCATGCTTTAGATATAAACTTTCTAGATGCAGTCGATGAACAAGAAGAGCAAGTGACTCCACATGTCAAAGAGGAATTCTCCAATTATCCATGGTACATAGATCTTATCTTTGTCTTACATCATTTACAGGCTCCTCCTGGTTAACAAAAACTAAAGCTAGATTTTTAAAAATTAAAGCTTTGAAAAATTGCATTCTAAATCGAAATCTTTACTGGAAAGATGTTGGAGGCATTTTACTGAATTGTTTATTAAAATATGAAGCTGACAAAGCTTTGCAGGAGTTCCATGAAGGCGACTGTGGGGGACATTTAAATTGGAAGGCTACTGCTAAAAAAATTCTTAGAGTTGGTTTCTACTGGCCAACCTTGTTTGCATATGTCCAGAAAAAGGTAACCTCCTATCACAAATGCCAGATCTTTGAAGGCAAAAGGAAACTTTTGCCTTTACCTTTGAAGCCTATTTCGGTTGAAGCTCCATTTCAGCAATGGGGATTGGATTTTATTGGAGAGATTCACCCACCTTTGTCGAGACAAGATAAGTGGATCCTCACAGCTATTGACTACTTCACCAAGTGGATTGAAGTTGTACCCTCCAAGAAAGCCATTGATGTTGTAATTATTAAATTCTTGGAAACCAACATTCTCTCTCGATTTGGATGCCCTAGGAAGATTATCACTGATAATGCAGCAGCTTTCAGATCAAAAAAGATGAAAGAATTTTGCAGTAAGTATGAGATCACTTTAGGACAGTCTACAACCTATTACCCTCAGGGAAATAGATTGGTAGAGTATTCTAATAAGATTTTTCTCAATATCATCAAGAATATGTTGCAGGAAAATAAGAAGTCATGGCACAACAAGTTGGTGCATGCACTTTTGGCAGACAAGCTGACTACAAAAAGGTCAATTGGTATGTCTCCATATCAGTTGGTGTATGGAACAGATGATGTTTGTCCCACCTTGTTGGGTATTCTTTTTATGAAGATATTACAAGAAGTACAGGTAGAACCTAATGACATCCAAAGAAGGATCAATCAGATGATAAAATTGCAATAGTCAAGAGAGGAGGTTTATAACTAGACCCAGGTGATTCAAGAGAGCATCAAGAAAATCTATGACAGAAGAACCAAGGATGATGATTTCAAATTGGGTGATGTAGTACTGAAATGGGATTCGAGAAATGAAGATAAGGGAAAACATGGAAATTTTGACAATTTATGGAAAGGCCCTTTCATAATCCAGGCTTACAGAGGAAACAATGTGTTTTTAATCAAGGACATGGATGGAGCAGATCTTCCAGGAGGACCTATCAATGGAAGAATTCTCAAACATTATGTTCCACCAGAATGAAGATATATTCTCTCTCATCTCATTGTACAAACCATTTTTACTTTTATGTCAGGTGTGGGTGTTTTTGATCAAGTGGTTGAAGCCCGAAGAGAAGGCCCTCAGCCACTGATCAAGATTACCATATTTACAATTAGAATCAGGCAAATCAGGATGCAAGAAAACACTGGAGAAGAATATTCAAGGCAGTAGGTACCTGGTTCTTACCACCTCACAAGGAGAGCACCATCCCCAAGTGGATTCATTGTTATAACCCTATGTTACATAGGATCACCTAGTGATTTAAATCTCTTCTTCTAGTTGTATTGTATTGTAAATAATATTTTATTCTGCAAATGATTTACAAAGAGAAAAGAAACAAAAAGAAAAAATATAAAAGAAAAGAAAGAAAGAATAAAAAATAGAAAAATCAAAAGAGAGTATAAAAATAGAAAAAAGA
>JZKD02S1595266.1:0-10047 GCA_000966675.3 Picea glauca
CCTCTTACATTTATTATATCTAACTACCATAGTGGGCCTTATTTAATAATATAGTGGACCTAGTCCACCTTACATTGAATTACCTCCACTATTATCACTATGGGCCCTCTGGGCCACCCCACTACCTCTCTAGCTACCTTACATATTATCACTATGGGCCCTCTGGGCCACCCCACTACCTCTCTAGCTACCTTACATAAAGGAACTATTTGCTAATCAATTAGGCATACACGAATGAGCTCTTCAAGAAAAAGGTTGAAAATTGAGGCCCACCATGCCCTTGTCAAAGGAAAAGCCATTGTTTCCCCTTCCTCACCCTCCAATGGCTCTGAGAAATCTGTGTCCTCCCGTATGCATTTGAGGGATGATTTCTCTCATATGATCAGTGAGATTAGGCCTAAAGGCTCCACACAACCTAATGAAAATTCAGAGAGATTAAAAGGTGATGGTAGCAACAAGGGAAATATTGCCTCGTCAACTTGAAAATATGGATTTTAAGTTTTATTCATTTATTTATTGTTGAGAACAGTTGACCCCAAATTTTTGGAAAACATGTTTTTTGGATATATGAGTAATGTGTTTTTGAAAATAATGTAAAATATCAATGAGATAAATTGTCAAACATGCATGTGATGATGGGAGTCATAAGGAGGTATGTTCTTATTTAATTAACTATTTATGTTATGATTGTTAAGAGCTAAATGGGAGTCACAAGGGGTCCCACCTACTAGTTATTATTTATTTAAAACTCTTATTATGATTTATTACTTTTTCCCCTAACTAAAAAGTTGGTTGAGTTTTTAGTTAACTTAACTAATGAGGTAGTTCAACTACTTCAACCAATTCTAATTTTCTTAAAGGAAAAACGAAAGGGAGGAACAAGAAGAGGATAGAAGGAGAAGCATACTAACGTTTTCTTTTTGATTTTATGTTGAGATAGTTCAGTTTTCATTCATTCCTTAATTTATCACAAGCCTAATTATTTTTTATGACAGCAGGGTCTTATTGTAGATAACAATATTTAGGGTTGAATTACATCATTCAGACACTTGTTTTTCAGAAGTGTTGATCTATCTTTGATAGTCTATGTATAATTCTTTATTTGTGAATTAGTTTTCATGATTGACAAAGAATATTTTGTAGAGTCAAGTGGGAAACAATTTGTGGCAAGATGATCCATCTTTTAGAGTTCAATTTTTTATTTTTTGTCAGAGGTCCTTTTGTATGTTTCATCGGGGACGTCTAAGTTTGACTTTGGTCCAAAAATTCTTCAAGAAATTTTGTAAAGAGAATGACTCTTTGATGAATTGGAATGAAATAAATGATTTCTTTATGTCTCATCTATCTTGATTATCATATTGGTGTCTTTACTTTTGTATGTACATTTATTTCATCAATTGTTATATTCCGAAAATCATATAAATAATGAATTTTTCAGCATGATTTTATTTATAAAAAGACTAGCCTAAGCACTTGTAATCAATACTTGTGAGTTAGGATATTATTTTGTATGGCTATAAACATAGGGTGACATTCCCGTCTATTTTTCTTTGGCCAAGAAGAATCTGAAAATGTTTGAGTAAGATCATTTCATATCTTTTCCTCAACATTTCTTTGGTGACCATAAGAATCAATATCTCTCTCGTTAATTTTTATACTCGATTATCATCGAATACATCTATTTTTCTGATATTGATTCTTTGATTGTTTTTTAATGACTGTGCATGTTGCAAGGCAGCCCAATATTGAGCTTGGTCTTCAAGATCAGACCAACATTGCTTTGAACCTATTTAACATCATTCTAGACACTGCCAATACTCGTGTTGAGCTTAATCATTCATGGGAAGCAATTGAACGAGATATTAGTGCCCAAGAACATTGGGAAGCTAGACATAGACAGCCTAGAAATCGGTAGAAACCTTCTTGTTCCTTCATTTTTAGCCTTTCTTTCATGTCCTTAGACTCTCGTGTCTCTAGAAGAAGAAGATTTTTATCACCCGAAAATAATCCTATTGTTGAAATAGGAAGGAGAAACGTTGTGTTGTCAACCCAACAAAGTTCTATAAGGAGAACTATGTCTGATTCATCCATCTCGTCTTTTTACCCCTCACATATCATCCACAAGATGGCATCTAGTGGTGGCTCGGGTGGCACTAGAAGTGCTTCCTCTTCTCATTCTTCATCTTCTTAAGTGATTGGTAGCTTATATAGCCACCATATCAATGTCCAATCTACCAAAAATCCCACCAAATTCATTAAAATGTATGGAATTTTTTTGTTTGAAGAAGACGCCACAACCACACTGTGGCATGTGTCCTCTCCTCTTAACCTAGCACCTTCTACTAGTCCACTTCCTAAATTCAAAGAACATCTTCCTAGGTTTTTAGGAAATAACACTATCACTACAAACGAACACCTGGTGGCATTTTCTAATGCTTGTCACAACATAGGATCCAATGACAATGATACTTGCATGTGCTTATTCATAAATTCCTTAGAGGGAAAGGCTACGGATGATTTATTTGACCTTCCTCCTAATATTTTGTCTACTTGGGAGGAGTTAATATATTGGTTCAGATCCACTTATGGGAAATCTAAAGCCCAACCAAGAAGTTACGTGAATATAATAACATCGCCTATAAGGATGGTGAAACCATCAAGTCCTTCAACTTGTATTTCACTAAGTTATACAATCATATCCTTGAACTCATTCGACCTCAAAACCAAGCCACTTTCATGCATTACTACAATGCATTACCCTCCCCCTACCATCATAGGCTTGAGGAAAAATCCATTTATAATCTTGGTTTTTATTTGCGTACTTGTTTAGGGTATGAAGAACAACTTGAAAGAATAGGCCTTCCTCAAGGAGAATCGGTTAAACAGAAAAACATGTCCGCCCTCTTACAGCTAGTACAAGACATGAATAATCATATGATAGCGTTCGAGGGAAAGGGAATTCTCTCCCCTCTCACCCTTGGAGCTTCATCCTCTCCTGTACCCCCCTTTAGAAATCCAATTGAAAATAATTTTCAGCCTAAATCTATCTTGCCTCGAAGTTGGTGTAACTTTTGCGAGGAACACTACGAGGAAGCTGCATGTGAGGTAAGGAAGAGTGGCAGAGATAATATCTTTGGTAAAATACCAGAAACTACTATCGTTGTCCTATATTTTGCAGAGCCAGAAGATGTCATGATCATCAATACTAGGAACAAAGCCTATGCTCCCAAGGGAAAATTTGATCCTCCCCGCAATTCTTCTAGCCCGAACTCATCCTCACCCACTGCTACTGTTCAGGTTCCTAAGATTCCTTACAGTCAAGGAAAAACTTCCCCTCTCCCCTATTCCAAGTACAATATATTGAATCAGTTGGAAAACATCAAAGTAGATGAAACCTTTCTAGACATGGTTGTCATCCCTGAACAACAGATGCATATGAAACAATTCATGGAAGGAAAATATTTTGTTGTAGACAATATTTCTAAAGAGGTAAACAAAGAGTATTCATCTGTAAATAAAGTAGGTGTACATAACTTTAGATACCCTCTAAAAAATCCCCCTTTTTACATTTTTGTAAAGATTATGGATAATATTGCCCATTGTTGCCTCATTGATGGTGGTCCAGGCCCAAGTTTGATGTCGAAGATTATTATGGAAGAGCTAGGCTTGTCTTGTACAAATGAAAATGCCAGAAGAATTCTCTCCTATAATAGTCTACAACAAACAACCATAGGCGAGATTAAATATGAGACCTTAGTTTTGTGTGCACACCCTGAAATAAGGACAACCCTTAGTATTTAGGTAATTGATATGCCAATAAGAAATTACTCAATCATCTTGGGAAGAGATTGGCAAGCCTTAATGGGTGGATACCTCTCACTCGACAGAACACATTTATCCATTCCTAGGAATAGTAAAAACATTATAGTCCTTAGAGAGGGAAGGATTTCACCTTACATAGAGAGTGTCCCATAGCCTAATGTAAACTATATTGAAGAGGACCTAGGAGTGTATTCCATCTTTCTTGAGGAGGATAACATTCCCTTGGAACAAATTGGTTTAGATGATGGTATGTGGCACTTGCACTTTGATGGTTCATGCTCTAATGAAGGTAACAAAGTTAGCATTATCTTGATTTCTCCTGTAGGAAAAATCCATAAATTTTCTTATAGGTTCAATTTTTCGTGCACAAACAATATCATTGAATTCGAAGTTTTATTATTAAGCATTGAAAATGCCTATAATCTTGGTTGTGGTCAACTTTCATTTTTTGGGGACTCTGAGATTGTTGTGAACCTCGTATGTAAGATTTACTCCCCTAGCAACAAGTTGATGAAACGATACACCCAAACTATTTAGGCAATTATCTCGAACCTTTTATCTTTCAACATTAATAATGTTAAGAGGGAATTGAACTCAATGGCTGATCGATTAGCTATTTTTGCAGCCTCTCCTAATAAGAAACTTCTGCCACACAAACCTGATTGTACCTTTCAATATCTATATCGTCCGCATATCTCCAACAATATAGAATCTTGGTAGGTCTTCCCTAACGATGAGAGAATTTTTTCTTTCATTCAAAATGAACCTTTCAATCCTAACGAAATTATATCCATAGAATATAACAAGATTCATAAGGGCTTGACTCCTCTAGAGAATTTGTTTTCATCAAGTGATGTAGGCAATAAAGAGAAACAGAAAGAAGAGGAGTCGAAAAGGAAAGTGGGTGAAACCGTCTCCTTGAACATTGGGACACCTAAGGCTCCAAAGAATGTTAAAATAGGTTCCAAATGTTCATATGAAGAGAAAATGAAGTTTTCCAAGCTACTTGGCGAATTTCAAGATGTTTTTTCTTGGTCTTATGAGGATCTTCGTGGTTTTGATCCTGGTCTTATACATCATGCCATCCCCATTAAGGAAGGCATAAAACCAGTTAGGCAAAAACAAAGACCTATCAACCTTGTGCTAGAAGCAACTATTCGAAAGGAGTTGGAAAAACGCTTGAAGGCTAGAATCATCTTTCTGGTCAAGTACTCTAAATGGGTTTCAAATTTGGTTCTTGTTTGGAAAACAAATGGATAGATCAGATTATGCATTGATTTTCGCACATTAAATTGAGCTAGTATAAAATATCACTTCCCTCTCCCTAACATGGAAATGATTTTGCAGCAAGTTGTGGGGTCACAAATGATGTCCTTACTTGACGATCTTTCCGATTACAATCAAATCAAGGTAAAAAGGGTAGATAAATATAAGACCACCTTTATTACTCATTGGGGTACCTTTGATTATAAACATATGTCTTTTGGATTATCTAATGCAGGTGCCACTTTTCAAATATCTATGAAATTAATTTCGACGATTTGATCGGTAGGATCATTCAGATCTACCTAGACGACTTAACAGTTTAATCTAAAACTTGATCAGATCACTTTGGTCATCTGAGAAAATTTCTCATGCAATGTAGGAAATTCGACATCTCTCTAAATCCTTCTAATTTCATTTTCAACATTACCGAGGGTAAGATCCTTGGGCACATAGTCTCTGATTTGGGAATAAGCATTGATCCTGAAAGGATTGTTGCTATCCTTAATATGCATGCTCCCACTTCCAAGAAGGAGGTTCAATATTTTATGGGGGTTATTAACTTTGTCCGTAGGTTTGTTCCATATTTTGCTGTGATGGACAAACCAATTCATAATCTGCTTAAGCAAGATCGTTCTTTATCTTGGATAGATGATGTCGAAAATTATTTTGAAGGGATTAAGAAAGAAATCAGTTCTAGCGAAACTATATTTTGAGAAGGAATTCACGATATATATTAATGCCACCGAGGAAGAAGTTTTTGTTGTCCTCATACAAAATGATGTCCAAGGCAATGAAAAACCAATGGCTTACATGAGTCATAGTTTGTCTGATGATGAATTTAAATATTCTTTTATTGAGAAACATGTTTTTTCTCTTGTTAAATTTATTGAAAAGTTTTACCACTTCATCTTAGGTAAGAATACGTTGGTAAAATTCCCTTTACCTGTTGTCAAGTTTTTTCTCTCACAGACTTATCTTTCAATGAAGCTTGCACATTGGATTTCCAAGATCCAGGAGCATGATTTCAATACCGTGACTTCTACCACTATCCAGGGACATGACTTATCCCTTCACTTAGCTCAGCATGCTAAGAATAGTGAAGAAATTGAGGAAGAGGATAATTCCCTATCAGCTCTCTTTTACATTGATAACCAGATCCTCCTTGTGTATGAACATCCCTGTTATAATAATTTAATTTACTATTTACAAAACCAAATATGTCCAGACAATTTAGACACTCATCAAAGGAGAAGGCTCTGTCTTGAATCTGCAAGATACGTCATTATAGGAGACTTCTTATTTCGATGATATGTTGATGGTGTGTTGATTCAATGTGTAAACAATGAGGATGCATAGAAACTGTTGCAAGAAGATCATGGTTCTTCAAGTTCTTTCATTCATGTAGGAGTTCATTTTTCTGCTAAAACCATTGCTTTCAAGATTATTAGGAAGGGATATTATTGGCCTTCAATCTTCCATTACTCTTATGTTTTTTTGAGATATTGTAACAAGTGCCAAAAATTTGCAGGGAAAGAATGCCTTTTAGTCATGCCATTACAACATGTCCTCCTAGAATTTCCCTTTTCAAAGTGGGGATTGGATTTTATTGGTCCTATTAATCCTCCATCTTCAGCAGGACAAGTTTTTAATTTTGACAGCAACAGACTATTTTACAAAATAGGTTGAAGTTGTCCCACTTAAGCGTTCAACAGATGATCAGGTAATTTCTTTTCTTGAAAATAATTTTTTTTCCAGATTTGGTCTTCCATTAGAAATTATTACAGACAATGGTCCTACTTTCATTTCTGCTAAGTTTACCCAATTTTTAGCTAATTTGGGGGTTAAACATTTCACTTCATCATCTTATTATCCCCAAGGAAACGGGAAGGCTGAGTCTACCAACAAAAATATGGTAAGAATCATCAAAAGGCTCATCGAAGATAAGCCTCGCCATTGGCACACCCTCCTTACTTACGCCCTTTCGGCAGATCAAACTACCACCAAGGTAAGCACCGGCTGCACTCCTTTCCAGCTTGTTTATGGTCAAGAAGCCCTCTTTCCAACTGAGATGGAACTTTCCTCCCTAAGGCTAATGCTATAGATCGAAGAATTAAATCCCTCCAATGTTTCGCAAAGAATAAATGCACTCCTAGCTTTGGAAGAGAAAAGGATGTTTTCTTTGGATAATATTAAAAGGAGACAACAAATTGTTAAGAAGTATTTCAACAAGAGTGTCAAGACTNTTTATTTAAAACCCTTATTATGATTTATTACATTTCCCCCTAACTAAAAAGTTGGTTGAGTTTTTAGTTAACTTAACTAATGAGGTAGTTCAATTACTTCAACCAATTCTAATTTTCTTAAAGGCAAAAGGAAAGGGAAGAACAAGAAGAAGATAGAAGGAGAAGCATACTAAGTTTTTCTCTTTGAGTTTATGTTGAGATAGTTCAGTTTTAATTCATTCCTTAATTGATCACAAGCCTAATAATTTTTTAATGATAGTAGGGTCTTATTGTAGACAACAAGATTTAGGGCTGAATTACATCATTCAAACACTTGTTTTTCAGAGGTGTTGATCTATCTTTGATAGTCTGTGTAGACTTGTCTGTTTGTGAATTAGTTTTCATGATTAACAAAGGTTATTGTACATAGTCGAGTGAGCAACAATCTATGGAAAGTTGATCCATCTTTTAGAGTTCAGGTTTTTTATTTTTTGTCAGAGGTCCTTTTGTATGTTTCGTCAAGGATGTCTAAGTTTGACTTTGGTCCAAAACTTCTTCAGGAAATTTTCTAAAGAGAATGACTCTTTGATGAATTGGAATGAAATAAAGGATTACTTTATGTCTCATCTATGTTGATTATCATCTTGGTTTCTTTACTTCTATCTCTACATTTATTTCAGCAACTGTTATATTCATAAAATTGTATAAATAACGAATTTTCCAGCAAGATTTTATTTATAAAAAGACTAGCCTAAGCACTTGTAATCAATACTTGTGAGTTAGGGTATTATTTTTTATGGCTATAAACATAGGGTGACATTCCCGTCTATTTTTCTTTAGCCAAGAAGAATCTAAAAATGCTTGAGTAAGATCATTTCATATATTTTCCTCAACACAATCTAAATGTGCCTTTGGTGCCTCAGAAGTGGAATACTTGGGTCATATTGTTGGCAAGGATGGTGTCCAAGTAGATCCTGAGAAAATTGAATCTATTAAAGATTGGCATCGTCCTAAAACTCTTAATATGTTGTGTGGTTTTTTGGGTTTAACGGGATATTATAGGAATTTTGTTCGGAATTATGAAAAAAATGCAGCTCCTCTCACTTCTCTCCTTAAAAATAATATTTAACTTGGACTTCAATTGTGGATCATTCCTTCCAAGCCTTGAAATATGTTATGTGCTTAACCCCTGTCCTAGCCCTTCTAGAGTTCACAAAGACATTCGTATTGGAATGTGATTCTTCTGAGAAAGGAATTGGAGTCATTCTCATGTAAGATGGCATGCCTTTAGCCTTCACTAGAAAACAAATTTCAGAGCAACATTTGGGCCAATCCATTTATGAAAAGGAAATATTAGCTATTCTACATGTTTTGGATCTATGGTTTCCTTATTTATTGTATCAATGATTCCAAATCAAAACTGATCATCAAAGTCTCAATTATTTCCTGGAACAATGAATTTCATCTCCGACGCAACAAAAATGGGTGACCAAGCTATTTGGATATGATTATGAGATCATTTACAAGAAGCGCAAGGAAAATGTTGTGGCTGATGCTCTTTCCCAGAAATATGAAGAAGACGGGTCCATTTTCTCCCTCTCCTTCATCGTACCAGATTGGCTCCAAGTTGTTCATCAGGAATGGATGCAAGACCTAAAACTTTATAGCCTACTCCACCAATTGCAACATAATTCTTTAGTTTCTCCAGGGTACTCTTGGCACAATGAAGAGATTCCCTACAAATTTCATTTGCATTTATGCAAGCAATCAAAACTTAAATCTAGTGTTCTTTTTGAACTTCATGCCTCACCCACAGTCAGGCATTCAGGGTTTACCAAAACCTATGAATGGGTCAAACGTTCTTTTTTTTGGGAGGGTATGAAACATGACATCCACACCTTTGTGGTTGAATGTGAGGTTTGTCAACACAACAAGGGAGAAACTATCAAAGCTCTTGGAACACTCCAACCACTTCTGATTCCCCCTACTATTTGGAAAGATGTTTCGATGGATTTCATTGTAGGCTTACCTAAATCAGGAAATAAGTCAACCATCATGGTGTTCATAGATCATATCTCCAAATATGTTCATTTTGGTGCTCTTCAACACCCATTCACAACTGCCACAGTGGATCAAATATTCATGGATAATATCTTCAAGCTTCATGGCATGCCTAATTCTATTGTCTCTGATAGAGACCCCAATTTCACCAGAAATGTTTGGCAAGAATTGTTTAACATATAGGACACCCAATTACATCTGAGCACTTCCTATCACCCCCAGATGGATGGTGTGGGATTTACGACCACCAACAGGCTGGGAAATGCTACCAAACACAACCTTAACTTAGCCTTTTGAGCTCTGATACCATATTGTAACATCCCCAGCCATCAAGCCACTTATCGAGAAACGCTACTACACAGAACATTCTCATACTTATATATATAACATGCATATTAAATACAATTAACATATTGTTCTAAACAATACAGAGTAAGCACAGGATTACTACTAATATACATCATCAAGGACATTGACAATAATTCATACGCACAACGGAATACATGATAACATATAAGCATCACAGGCATGCAAAACATAATATTAATCACAAACTGATACTTATCTTTGAAACTGTAGTAATTCCACCAACTATGTGCATAATTTCCACGAGCCTCCCAGCCTTATATCGTGTTGCTCATCACTCTTAGCAATAGTTCACCCCTGAGCTGTGACT
>JZKD02S1595267.1:0-10047 GCA_000966675.3 Picea glauca
ACGCTGATTTTTTTCATCATACGGTATCGAAGTGGCACCACTGACTTGGGATACAGGGTACTAGTGACCGAGAACTTAGATTATGGGTAATGGTCGGGCTCAGGGATTTTCTCAAGTCGAGTTCTTTTAGCTAAACTAGGGACTGTTGATGCCAAAAAGGTATCGGAGGTCGGATTTCGGAAATAAACCTATCACGCATCCTCCTTATAAGTTAACCCCCACGAAAAATCCCCGATACCAAAAAAATTTCTAAAGTTGATGATCGGTGATATCACTTCATTATTTGTGAGTGCTTACTCTCTTAGTCTTTTGCCAATGCCAAAGGGAATGGTCATCGACCATATTATCGTTGATGCTTGTCGTGAAAGAAATGTTGTGTCTACCGATGCCGAAGAAGATCGAGACTCGACAACTTTGGTTCTCTCTAGCGTTTTCTTTCATGCTTAATCCTTTCTGATGTTGAATTCGTTAAGCACATCGAGGAAAACTTTGACTGTCAATTTTCTAATTTAGATATTAGTCTTTTAAGTTAATGGTTTTCACATGTCTAAGAAAGATTTTAAAGACTTAATGAGAATCAAAAAATGATAAGAAAAGGCAAAACTTTTCATACTGAAGTCGAAGTAGATAATGCTAAAAGATTAAGTGGTACCCAAAAAGTAAAATTTGACATAGACTTTTTAGTGTGTGTTGAGTGCTCAACAAATGGTGATTCACTGGGCGAAAGAAAAATATCTGTTCTTCCTTCATGCTCAACTGATACGAAAGCTAGTGGAGAACATTACTGGTTTTAAATCAGAGCCTCTTTTAGCCTTACATTCGAAATCCTTTGGTTGGTGCTTCCAGGCCTGCCTGTGGGGTCTTTTAACCTTTATTCCTCTGTCTCCTGTAACCTTGACTCATGCCCTTTTTGACAAAAATCTAGTAAAGTATTCATTGGACTAAAGCATTTAGTTACCTTTAATCATTTTATATGGTGTTTCTCCGCTGCCAGTGAGCATCCATGTCCCTTGGCGGAGTCACCTCGACATCACAGACCTTGCTCCACTGCCAGAGAGCCTTCATATCCCTAGCGGAGATATTTGCATACCCTCTCCTACTGTTCACTATTTTGATAATATCAACTTTATCCCGGCATGATGCCCCGAGCGAGTGGGAGAGGATGATGTGTGTTTATTTTGAAAAGTGAGACAGTTAAGGTGAATCCTTTTCTATATTTTTTTGGGGGGTTTATGTAGTCCTTTCCAACTTTCCTTCTTTCCCTTAAGGTCTTACCAAACAAATAAGAAGACACTTCTGGCATTTCTCTGAAGTTGTTCATTTGAACAGGTTAGATAGAGGACTCCTAAAAGCAACCACAAGATCCTCGATATTTGTTGTGTTTTATATGAGAGATGAGTTAGGAACAGAGTTATCTATGTCGCTTGATTCGAGGTCAACCATTGTCTTTCTAAAAGCAACTTTATAAATCGTAGAAATATAGAAAGAAAAATAAAAAAACAAAAAATGCATTTCACAATCATGACAACATTCATACAAAACACAAAACACTTTCATTCATTATTATTATTATTATTATTATTATTTTAGTGGAAATATTGTTTTAGGGCTTGGCCATTTACTGGGAGGGCTTCAGGTTCCCCCCTCAAATTATTTAATTGGTAAGTGTCTACCCCAATATTCTCGGCCATCTGGAAAGGTCCAAGCCACAGTTTCTAAAACTTAGAATGCTTCCTTTTGGTTCATTTTCTCTGTCCCATTTTAGGACTAAGTCTCCTACTTCAAAAATTAGCCTTATGCTTATCAAACCATCTTTTCACTATCTGTTGGTGAGCTAGAAAATTTGACTTAGCCTTTTCTCTCTCTTCTTCTAGCATGAGTAGAGTATCAATTCTTTGTTGTATGACCGATGAGGTTTACCCATTGGAATATTGGGCTAGTTGAAGAGATGGAAGATAAAGCCCATTTGGGAGAATGGCTTCCTGTCCATAAACCAAAAAGTACAGAGAATTTCCTATACTTTCCTTGGGTGTGACCCTATCGGCCCATAGAGTGTTATGGAGTAGATTATGCCAATTCCTTTGGTTATCTACAACCGTCTTTTTTAATATTTTCATTAGGTTCTTATTGGTTGATTCAACCACCCCATTTCCCTATGGATAATAATTTGCAGAGTATCTAGTTATGATTCCTTTGTCTAGAGCAAACTCTGTCAATAGAGTGGAAGAAAAATAAGTTTCATTATCAAAAACTAGAATAGAAGGGACACCAAACCTTGTGATCAACTGTTTTTCTTGAATTGGATCACCACCTTCTCGTTTACATGAGTCAGAGGGATGGCCTCTAGACACTTTGTGAAGTAATTGGTGGCAGTAAGTATATACGTGTGTTGTTTCGAGGAACTGGGTGTAATTTATCCTATGATATCCAACCCCCATTGCTCAAAAGGCCTAGAGACAGTCACTGGTTGGAGTGGGATTGCTTCTCTCTTCTCACTCCCAATGCTTATTTGACAATTTTTATAGTTCCTAGCATAGGTATGAGCGTCTTTGAACAAGGTGGGCCAATAATAGCCATCTCTCAGTATCTTATGAGCGGTGTTGTTTCCTAAGAAATGCCCACCGGCAGGGCCATCATGGAGCTCCTTCAGAACTTTGTCTGTGTCTTCACGTTCAAGACATATTAAGAGTACCCCATCATAATTAATCTTAAAGAGTAACGAATTTACGAGGTGATATTGTGAAGACTTTAACCTGAGAACTCTCCTTTCCCTAGGGTTGAGATTTTTTGGACAAGTCCCATGGTGTAGGAGATAAGTTAAATTATGATACCAAGACTCTGGCCCTAGGTAAATGTATGAATCTTAACCACACCATAATTCCATTTCATTCTCCCATCTGGGATCTTCATTTACTTGGTCCTAGGCTTCAACTGCGAGTTTGCACAACCTTTTCCCTTTAACTAGTTTGACAGGTTTTATATCTAGATCAAATTCTTGGACCACTGCCATCCAGTTCCCTCTTCTTTCTCCCATCTCTTGCTGACTAAACAAGGATCAGACTGCAGGGTGAGGCACAATCACTTTGGTGTGTTTCTTGAGGATGTAAGAACTGAAGTTCTTTACTGCCTTATATACTGCATAGGCTTGTTTATAAACTGTAGTATAATTAAGTTCGGGTCCCTAGAGATTAGTTCTCATGAATGACATCAAAGCCTCGTTGTTGTCATCATCCTTCTGGGTCAATACTTAAGCTAATGAATGGTCGGAGGCAAAAGTATAGAGGAAGAAATCCCTATTGAAATCGGGACTTCGTAACACAGGGGCCTAGGATATAGTAGTTTTAATATTGTTGAAAGAATCCTTTTGTTCATCATCCCACTTAAATTTGACATCTTAGTGAATCATCTTTTGTAAAGGTTTGATAGTTTCCACGAAATCAGGAGTGAAATTCCTCGTGGAATTGATTTCCCCAAAAAAAGACTATATAGATTTCTTGTTGTGAGGCAACGAGAGTTGAGCTATGGCCTTAATCCTTTCCGGGTCTATGCAAATGCCTGCTTGAGATATAATGTGGCCTAGAAGCTTAACTTCCTCGACACCAAAAATATTTTTCTTTGGATTTAAGGATATACCGTATCTCCTACACCTTTCGAAAATTTGAGTTAATTGTCGGATGTGATCTTCTCTGTTCTTTGAATACATAGTTACATTGTCTAGATACACTACCACACACTCTTTGATTAGTCCCTGAAATGCTATGTCCATGGCCCTTTGTAAGGTTTCCCCTATGTTAATTAACCCAAAAGGCATGTGTTTATAAGAAAAGGTTCCCCACTTGGTTCGGAAGCTAGTTTTCAAATGATCTTCCTTTGAAAGCAGGACTTGGTTGTAACCTGAGAAACCGTCCAATAGAGAGAAAATATCCAAGACAGACAGGGTCTGTAGGAGTTTCTCCATTGGTGAGACTGGGTAATTGTCCTTTTCTGAATCTCTATTGAGGTTCCTAAAATCTACGCATAAGCAAATTTCTCCAGACTATTTCCTCATAGGAAACATATTTGCTACCCACGTGGAATGCCTAACCTGGAAGATGATCTTGGCATCTAAAAGTTTCTTTCATTCCTGATACATGAGAGGTTCCAAGGATGGTTGATACTTTCAGATCTTCTCTTGGAAAGGTTTCACCTCAGGCTTTAACGATATAGTGTGTTGAATGATATAGGTGTCATAAGTTTTCAGATCTCGGTAGGACCATGCGAAGACATCATGATATTGTCAGAATAGTTTGAGATAAGACTTTCTTTCCTCTTTAGATATAGGCTTTCGAATATTCACATTCTTTGGGTTTTCTGGGGTTCTGAGATTTATAGTTTCATGCAAGGGACATGAGCTACCGGTATTTGCATTTTTAGGCCGCCTAAATCGTTCTTTCAGGTCAAACAGATTTTATAAATTATCTATCCCTTTCGAGATGGTGTGAGATTTCAATTTGTCAATAGGTTGGCCTATCCAAGGATCATTTTCTACCGATTTCTCCTGGAATACCTCGTCGTCGATGGAAAAATCTTTGAAATTGTCTTGGTTAGTCAAGAAGTTTATGGTATGTTCATCTCCTTCAAAGACTTTCCAATTATAAATATTGTTAGGAACCGATGGTTTGTAGAGTAGTTCCACAGTGAATCAAGAGGCTTCATAATCTTCCAGAGGTGACAACCTTGAAGCAGTTGTGACCAGGGAATCAACAAGGATATTTTTTTCTCTGGGGATCGCGGTGATATTGAAAGCTTCAAAATGATCTATTAACCAATGTACCTCCTACTGATAATTATTTAGGGGCAGGGAATTGCAATGTATAGTATTCATTACTTGTCTAACGATAATCTCTGAGTCTCCGAAAAATTTCAATTCTTTGATGTTCAAGTCTATGGATTTCTTTAACCCTTGTACTAGAGATTCATACTTGGTTGTGTTATTGGTGCATTTTAATTCTACTCTACAGGATAGGAAATGACATTTACCTTTTGGATCAATGAGAATGAACCCTGCCCCTGATCCCTCCTGCGATTTAGATCCATCAAAGTATATGGTCCAAATTTTTGAACGACAATCGCTCTTTTCCTTTTTCTTCTTACTTTATTTCTCTCCTATCTTTTGTTATGTGATGTCTAGCGCAAGGTCTTGACAGAAGAGGGTGTCTTCTGTCGGTATCGACAACTTCTCTTGAAAAACCATTTTGGAGTTTTGAGTGAGAGGGACATCGAACAAGAGAGGAGAAAAGTTCTCGAAGTGGGAATCACAGGAATAATTTCCCATCACGGGGAAATTCGTGGACAAGGATTCGTTCAGGGTTTTTAGATCAGTGACTGTATGTTTTAGGTATCTCTCCCTGTCGAATCTGATTATATTCTTGTATCCCTTCAATGGTAGCCAAAGGTGTGCCCAATCTTTACTAAAGTACCCATTTAGTTTCTCAGATCAATATCGACTTAGTAATAACCCATAAGCCTCTCGGATGTCTAATACAATGATGTCAATCACTTGCACAAACTTAGGATGTGTCGCTATGCTGATCATTACATCTCTGAGTTCCCCCATGACTTTGACCTGGGTTCTGTCTAGTTTTATCACATGTTTATCGCTCTTGAGATGAACAACATTTAATTTTTTGCAAATAGAAAAGGGCATAACATTGGAAGATGCTCTTGAATCTACCCAAAAATTATGGAGGTTCTTGTTGAAGACTTCAAACATTAAGAGAAAAGGTGGGACAAAAGGTTTTCCCTTCTTATATTCTGAGTAGGTATTCATAGTTGGTTTATTTACTAGATCTGTGGAAGTTAGATTTCTTTTCTCCTCATTGCTTGTCGTAGGGTTTTCTATTGATTTCAATGCTTGTAGGAGGAAATATTTTTGCTGAGGGATTTTGCATATGTCCATAACTGATATATTAGACTTCAACTTCTTCAAATATTCAACTATGTTTTACTCTAATTTGGACGATTCTCGCGTATGGATGCTAATAGGGTTCTTACGGGGAGAAAAAGGTGCTTTCGGGTGATCGAGAGTTGACCTTTCCTGTAACATTTGAGTGGTAGTAGGATCCTTTGAGACAGGAGGCCCTTTACTTCTAGTTTTCACAACCAAGATCTCTGTAGGTGGTTCTTGAACCTGAAATAGGTCATCAGAAGGAATAATTAGGTCAGGATCCCATATCAACATGGTTGTATCTTCTAGTGGGTCAATCTCTTTTTGGTCAACAACATTCATAACCAAACTGCTTGATTGTTCATTTAGGGAAACCTCTTATAAAAATTGGTTGGCCATCAAATTCATGGCATGCACCCATTGAGGGAAGTCTCTTTCAGAGTGGTTTTCATGGTGATAAGTACATAAAGAATCAGATGCAACATTCCCTAGATCGATATTTAAGTTAGTTGGGGGAGCTTCAATGGATTTGAACAATGGGTTCCTTTTAAAGAAAGACTTATAGGGATTTTGGCCTTAGTTTCCTTCCCCTATGTTTCTCTTCATGTCTATGATCTCGTTTGATAATTTCTTAACCATGTGTTGTAGATCTTGTATGTCTCCACTACCCTTGTTGGGAGTCTGTTCTGCTTGTTTCCCTGGGGGTCTAGTCAAAATGAGTCCTCTCCTGGGAGGAGGTTGAGATTATTTATTAAATAAAGAGACATGTCCTTATTTACACTCTTTCATATTGAAATCTATCATTTTAGGTTCTTCAAAATTCTCAGCTAAGGTTCATTTGGCAGCCCTCTTCACAAACATGGAAATAGATGCTAGGAGCACATTAGTATATACTTCGATTTGCAGCTCCTGAGTTGGTTTAGCTTCAGGATGGAATTTTTTTTAGATGGTCGTGAACCTTTGATTTAAATATTTAACCTTCTCTTTCGAACTCACGGTGGTGGAGAACAAATCATCCATTAGAGCTCCTGTAGTAGTCTCTTCTGCAAATTTATCTAGAAGATATTTTTGAAACATTGTTCAGTTAGTTATGGATCCTATAGGTAAGTTAAAATACCATGTGCAGGTTGAGTTCTCAAAAGTGTATGGGAACATCTTGCAAACTACATCTTCATGTTGGATGTTCATAAGCCTAATTGCTAGTATAAATTTCTTGATATGATCTTCTGACAATCCTGAGGTTTCAGGATCGAACTTAGGAAACAACTTCTTTCGATGTCGAGGAAGGTTATGGACTGGTCTCGAGAGGGCCAAAGCTTATATAGACAAATAGGGTTGATTGTTAAGAGGTTTGTTCCCCCTTTCTTCATTATGTTCATTGTTGCCTTCCATATCTTTGGAATCTGAGTTATACTCCTCCTCTTCTGAAAAATCATCTAGTTTAGAGACGTCGTCAACTGGGATTTCGAGTATCAAATCAAGAGGATCTTGGATTTTTGTGTTTGAGAAATCTATTAAGTCTTCTACTGAGTGCATGAAAACCTCGTTGGGAGTACTTACCACTGGTCTTATTTGTTGTTTTCTTCGAGGGAGTATTGGAGCTAAGGAAAACGCACTGATCTGTGGGGCATATTCTCTTGTGATTCTTATGAATTGATTTACTTCCTCGTGAGGAAGAGAGTAAGGTATTTTAAGGTGAAAATATTCTTCCTCAAGATGGGGTGATTTACTCGTTCCAGGAGTACTCAACATGTGTGGGTTTTCTAGGGAATGACTAGCCATTCATGTGGGTTGTTTTGAATCTATAGGTTGTTTGAAATACTATGTAGAAAATATATCCAGCCATTCAGTCTCAGGCCCTCCTTCTAGCACCAATTTTGTTGATGGGTCCTAAATCCATTGATTCAACAGTAGGAACCGAACCCACCACTTAGGCCAATTAGACTCTGCAGCGTTTAATAGTGGAATGGTTCTCTAGATCTTACGATATGACCAATTTATCAATGGGATTTATGTTTTATTATGAAGGCTCTTCCTTCAGTTCACACTAACTCTTTTTGTATTTTCTCTTTGGTGGGACCGATATGAGATGTAAGCTGGCATAAACCAACTTGGCAACAAAAAACAAGATTAATTTATAACTACTGGGAAGAGGTTGAACTTGGGATAACTCGTTGCTCAAGCATCCAATTATTGTATGAGAAACTAATTACCAAAAAGAAACACTTATGCGATAAGAGAATATCAAGCAAAATAATTCACCTACTTAATCATCCATCATATAATAAAACCATGATTCATCTTCATCATTAAATTAAAGAAAAATAAAATATTGCAATAGATAACTTGACAATAGATTAAATGGCTCTTACTCATTACAACATAATTCATGAAACGAGACAGGAAATAGTTCTTCTCCACGTCCAATCACATGCATTTGATGAAAATAACTTTGTCATTGGTCCACAAGGACTTCTCAATTCAAAAGCAGCTTCAAAATAATTCTTAACAACCAGAAAGAAAGAGCTCTTGCAACAACCATCAACCTTTTACTAATTGGTCGATGTTCTTATTTATAACATAAAATTCAACTGAAAATAATGGCTAA
Organism: Picea glauca; assembly: GCA_000966675.3. Classification (NCBI taxonomy): domain Eukaryota; kingdom Viridiplantae; phylum Streptophyta; class Pinopsida; order Pinales; family Pinaceae; genus Picea; species Picea glauca. The sequence goes on from JZKD02S1595267.1 coordinate 8,535, forward strand.
GTGTAGTGTGAACAAAACAAAATTCTCCACGTGGCGTATTCTTCTAATAGTTTCTTTAACAGTCAACTCGAGATATCACTTGAAAGGGTGACTTTCCTCATACTCGAAGCAACTAATAAACAAATCCTCGCAAGTTTGGGCCCATGGAAATCTGTGTTTCTCCATTAGAGCCGCGTAAATTCCTCCGACCTCCACTGCATGCGTTTGGTACTTCACTAGACTAGTGTTTAACTGTTGTAGCATAGTTTGAGATCTAATCAGATGTTTCGTAAATCTTTGCACTTGTCCTAGCATCACGTTAGTCACCTTTTCTAGCTCTTAGACCCATAATAAATCTTTCTTGGTATGCGATTTGACTATGTCGCACAACTCAACGAAGTTGTTAGGGTTGCCGAAATCGGGGAGTCCAATATCCTTAATTTCTTTGTTAATTTTCCCGTAATGTTTCTCACATTTGGACCACTGTTATTGAATTTCTCAGTGTGGTTCCTGATACATATTAGCCCAATACCTGGCTTATCTCTTCATGAGATCAAGACTTCTCTTGAACAACATCTGGATGTCGTGTTCTTCTTTATTCCGGCCCTATTGAACTGCATCGATGTATTCGAGTCTCTCCATGACTTGTTGTGCCCTTTCATGCCACCACTCCATATCCTTGCATGTTATGAGTGCCATTAGAGTGTCTTCCTAGAGATCAATTATCATTTTAGTAAAAAGGTGCCTCTCTATTTTGAATTGGTTGTAAGCTTCTTCGAACTCTCTTCTTAGGTATACCGTGGTCTGAGTGGCACCCTGATAATATTCATCCATGTGGCACAAATTATCTAGTTCCTTCAGGGCGGTGGCTAGCTCCTTTCCATATTGGTTGGCTTTGTCCAGGGTGGCATCTAAGATCTCCATTCCCATGCAAAGGAGCTCATATGTTTTGGCATTTTCTGTTTTTATCAATTTTTCCTTTATAGTGATGAGGATGGAGCAATCCAACGTGATCTTCCTTTTCTTTGTAGTTCTATGGATGATGTCCTTCCTATTTCGATCATAGGAGATCACATAAATATCAACTACCTCATCCATAGGTTCGAGAATTTGTTGATCACTCCATATGAGTGTGTTTCCCAAATTTTCGGTGGTGTATATTTGTTCAAAGTTGGGTTCTTGAACTTTCTCGTTGTGATCTAAAGGCCCGACCTCCACCTATCGCTTGTTAGGGATATGAGTATTGAATGGAATAGAGGCGTTGGGAAAAGACTCGATACTTACTTGTTAATCGGTCGTCGAAAGTCCGATTTCCTTTTGCGGGGATCCTTCCTTTGTCTCATCCGGTTCTGACTTGTCCTTCGGATTGTTTGCTTGAGTTTCCGGCACATCGAGCCTCTTTGTGGCGGGAAGATTTTTGGTTTCTATTTCCTTTCGTGGGATCTCCTATGTTTGGACCTTGGGAGTAGGATAAGAAGTCTTCTCAGGTCCGTTTTCTTCTTGGACACACACAGGGGTCCTGCGAGATGCCTCT
>JZKD02S1595268.1:0-10047 GCA_000966675.3 Picea glauca
TTTAAGAGATTTTAGAAGGTAAATAATAAAGTGAAGTGATGAGTGTACTATAATTCAAAGTGAATACACAATAAATTATTTAAATAATAAATTTAATGGAGAAATTAGAAGTGGGATAACCCTAAAATAAGGAAAGTGGGCAAAGTGACCTAGAAGATGTTTTTAAGGAAACTACTTGGAGAGTATAAATAAGAGGCAAGACTCTCTAATTTTACATCACACTTGAGCATATTGAATATATATATAGGTGTCTGAGGTAACAAAAGGATATCTAAGTCGAATTTTTGAGGGAAGGTGAAGAAAAGAAGGTCGGAATTCAAGGAAGGATAAATTCTTTTGATGATGCTTTCTAAGGTATGTTATTTACAGGTCATCTCACCATTTTCGCAATAAATTTTTTTCTAGAATGACTCAGACCTTTAAATTGCTATTCCATTGAGGAAACATATCCAAGTATCTGTGCTAAAAAATTCATCTTGTGTGTCATTGTATTTTTGGAGTTACACTCCGTGGAAAATAGGGTTTGTGGCTAGTCCTGAAACTAGCCTAAAACAAGTGTTTCGGGTAAAAACGTCATAACTTGTTCATAACAGATCCAAATTTTACAAGACCAAATGTGTTGGTTATAGTACAATATGTAGTATGTTGTGTAACATTTTCAGATCGATTCAACAAATATTCCATGCGGGGCACGCTCTACAAGGTCACTCTCTAAAATAAGCCAGAATTCAACAAGGTATGCCATTTTTGCTATAACTCCTTTTTTGAGAGGTTCCAAGTAGTGAAACCTGGAGGAATTGCATAAAACACACTGAAGAACATTTTGTAACAGTTTCAGATCTTTATTCATTACAGGAACATAGTTATGATTATTTCAAGTTAGGGTTGTTGACTAATCCAAAACTAGTCATGTGAGACTAAAGAAAAATTTGATGAAAATGCTAGTCTCTTGTTGTTAAAGTTAAGGAAGGTTTGCAGGTATGTGATCATATACACTAGGTATATTACAAAGTTACAAATCATATTTGGATGATGAAATTGATGAGGGCTTTTGGTTGAGGTACATGTTGGGTACATGGTTGAGACAAGTAGTTGATGAGTTGACATGTACATGAGGTGTATAGTTGATGATGTTGATACATCTTGATCAGTAGTTGATACATGATTGGTACATACTTGATACATGGTTGGAGGAACTTGTTAGTAGTATTGTTGACACATGGTTTATGGATGATGTATCATACTTGTATTATTAGAAATAGATATAGATCTTGGTGATGATTATGAGTTGTTGTGTTATATTTGGTTGATGCACATCTTTGAGAGTTGTCTTGGTGATTGATCTTGGTGATTAGATCTGATTTGGTTGATAACATTGATGAGACAGGTTGTTGTGATAGGTTTTTTGGACAAGTTGTTGTGACAAGTTATTTGTACAGGTTTGGTGCATGGTTGATGCACTTGTTCATGGTACAGGTTGAGGTATAGGTTGGTGCATAGTTGATGCACTTGTTTATGGTGCAGGTTGATTGCAGGTTGTTTGGTACAGGTTGGTGCATGGTTGATGCACTTGTTTATGGTACAGGTTTATTACAGGTTGATTGGTATAGGTTTACAATGATATATCTCACATTGACAGTGTGACAGTGGTTCCATCATTCTACTCACTAGTACATTTGGGTCAAATTTCGACGGAATGTTCGATGCAATTGCCACATTATATTGTTGGGAGAACGATAAATAGTTGACCCCCTCAAATGCCATTTCACATGACATCTCTTTTTCAACATTTCATATGGCGTCGCTCTTGCCACCTCCAAGACGTCGCTCTTGCCACCTCCTAGACGTCGCTCTTGCCACGTCTTGGAGGTGGAAAGATCGATGTCTTGGAGGTGGCAAGAGAGATGTCTTAGAGGTGGAAATAGAAATGTCTGGGAGGTGGCAAGAGCGACATCTTGGACGTGGCAAGAGCGACGTTAAGAGGTATCATCTCCAACATGGTTGCTATGGGAGCGACACTCTTGGAGATGGAAAGAGCAACGTCTTGGAGCTGGCAAGAGAGACGTCCTGGAGGTGGAAAGAGAGATGTCTTGGACGTGGCAAGAGAGACGTTAAGAGGTATCAACTCCGACATGGTTACTATGGGAGCGACACTTCAAGACATCCCAATAGAGACTGCGTTGTAGGTATTTTAAAAAAATTACATTATCAATACTGAAAGGGACAGGTACATTAACCTTTGCTAAGATACTAGCCATATCAATATTTAAATCTATATCATCGGTCTTAGGCAAGGTTGGTTGAGGAGGAGGACTAACTTCCAAAGGTAAAGGGAGTCTTGTCTAATGAGGTTTAGGATCACTAGGATATGTCTCGGGTGTGTTATCACATGAACTTGCAATTGTTGAGCTAAAGTCTGAAAGCTCAAGTGCAATCATGTGTAACTTAGAGGGAAGGCCCCTGTCACCTCACCAACCCTCTTTCACTTCAAGCCATCTTTCCTCATATTGAAGGGGGTTTCCCTCATTTAATATTGTGAGGACTTAGGGCAAGGAATCTCAATGTGGAGAGTGAAGTCCGAGAAAAATATGTTTGGGTAGCTTTAGACTATTGAAGAAAGTAATTGGAGGTCTCAAGATTCCCTCCTAGAAAGTATCACTCATTCAATTGCCATCCTTTAGACTATTGAATAAAGTACATGTCATCGAGTGCCAATATTTACATGTGTGGCCAAATGGTCAATTTAGAAACATGGACTCATAATTACGATCATCTAGAGAGTGGCTTTTCGAATAAGGACCCTATGTTTACTTCCTATCATGTTGGACCTCTCCAGATAGAAGAGCCATCACTTGACACAATGTTTTTCCCATCAAAGGGTGTGCTTCCTAGGTCTACGCATAATCCCAATGCACAGGTTGCCCATAATTATAGTATTGTGGAAGATTTAACCCAGACACCATGTGCCATGTCGGCCCTCGAAGTCCTTCGATGTTTCCTAATGCAACGAAGAGAATCGTTGTCTACTATATGAGGGGTGGACCCTTCATATACTAGTTTAATTACATTTGACATGCACCAAAGTTAGGCTAGACTCCCCCACCAGATTTCTTTTCAAATTCAAGTAGTCTCGCATGGGAGGAATATCTTCAAAATTGTTGTTGATGGAAGGGCCTCCACTTGTATTATGTCTATGTCATGTTGGAGAGATATCGATTCCCTGGAGCTTGTGCATTCCAACACCATGTTGAAGACATTCGATGGCCACATGTTTAAGCCTCAAGGAATCATTTCCGCCTTTCCTGTGGAGTTAGGTCGAAAGACTATCATTTTAATTAATGACCCCATCAAATTTGAGGTTTAATTTTCCACACAACATACAAATTTATATTAGAAGGGATACCAAAAGGCTCTATAAATTAAAGACATGGAAACCTCTTACTCCTCCAATTTAAGTTATTAAAAATTACCCAAAAGTGTTATAATTATATTATAAAGTGTTGCTGGAGATCATCCAAAAACCAACAAGTCTTTGATTTTGCATAAAAGTGTTGCTTGGTTCAAATCTCTCTCCTCCCACATTAAAGTGTGTAGAGTTGGGGTTAATATCTCCCACTAATTAATCAAAAACATTTATGATAAAAATAAATAAAAGATTTTGAAGTGTGAATTTGAGTGCCAACAACAATAGTTAGTATCCTAGAATCATCTCTCACAATGAAGAGAACTTTTTGCAGCTAAAAATGTATACANCTTGTGTGTCATTGTATTTTTGGAGTTACACTCCGTGGAAAATAGGGTTTGTGGCTAGTCCTGAAACTAGCCTAAAACAAGTGTTTCGGGTAAAAACGTCATAACTTCTTCATAAAAGATCCAAATTTCACAAGACAAAATGTTTTGGTTATAGTACAATATGAAGTATGCTTTGTAACATTTTCAGATCGATTCAACAAATATTCTATGCGGGGCACGCTCTACAAGGTCACTCTCTAGAATAAGCCAGAATTCAACAAGGTATGCCATTTTTGCTATAACTCCTTTTCTGAGAGGTTCCAAGTAGTGAAACTTGGAGGAATTGCATAAAACACACTGAAGAACATTTTGTAACAGTTTCAGATCTTTATTCATTACAGGTACATATTTATGATTATTTCAAGTTAGGGTTGTTGACTAATCAAAACTAGTCATGTGAGACTAAAGAAAAATTTGATGAAAATGCTAGTCTCTTGTTGTTAAAGTTAAGGAAGGTTTGCAATTATGTGATCATATACACTAGGTATATTACAAAGTTACAAATCATATTTGGATGATGAAATTGATGAGGGATTTTGGTTGAGGTACATGTTGGGTAAATGGTTGAGACAAGTAGTTGATGAGTTGACATGTACACAAGGTGTATATTTGATGATGTTGGTACATATTGATGAGTAGTTGATACATGATTGGTACATACTTGATACATGGTTGGAGGAACTTGTTAGTAGTATTGTTGACACATGCTTTATGGATGATGTATCATACTTGTACTATTAGAAAGAGATATAGATCTTGGTGATGATTATGAGTTGTTGTGTTATATTTGGTTGATGCACATCTTTGAGAGTTGTCTTGGTGAGTAGATCTGATTTGGTTGATAACATTGATGAAACAAGTTGTTGTGATAGGTTGTTTGGACAAGTTGTTGTGACAAGTTAATTGTACAGGTTTGGTGCATGGTTGATGCACTTGTTCATGGTATAGGTTGAGGTATAGGTTGGTGCATAGTTGATGCACTTGTTTATGGTACAGGTTGATTACAGGTTGTTTGGTATAGGTTGGTGCATGGTTGATGCACTTGTTTATGGTACAGGTTTATTACAGGTTGATTGGTATAGGTTTACAACGATATATCTCAAAGTGATAGTGTGACAGGGGTTCCATCATTCTACTCACTAGTACATTTGGGTCAAATTTCGATGGCATGTTCGATGCAATTGTCATGTTATATTGTTGGGAGAACGATAAATAGTTGACCCCCTCAAAGGTCGTTTCACATGACATCTCTTTTTCGACATTTCATATGGCGTCGCTCTTGCCACCTCCAAGACGTCTCTCTTGCCACCTCTTAGACGTCGCTCTTGCCATGTCTTGGAGGTGAAAAGATCGACGTCTTGGAGGTGGCAAGAGAGACGTCTTAGAGGTGGAAATAGAAACATCTGGGAGGTGGCAAGAGTGACGTCTTGGACGTGGCAAGAACGACGTTAAGAGGTATCAGCTCTGACATGGTTGCTATGGGAGCGACACTCTTGGAGATGGCAAGAGCGACGTCTTGGAGGTGGAAAGAGAGATGTCCTGGAGGTGGAAAGAGAGATGTCTTGGACGTGGCAAGAGAGACGTTAAGAGGTATCAACTCCGACGTGGTTACTATGGGAGCGACACTTCAAGACGTCGCAATAGCGAGGAATAGCGTGATATTCCTTGCATGGGAGGAATATCTTCAAAATTGTTGTTGATGAAGGGGCCTCCACTTGTATTATTTCTATGTCATGTTGGAGAGATATCGATTCCCTGGAGCCTGTGCATTCCAACACCATGTTGAAGACATTCGATGGCCACATGTTTAAGCCTCAAGGAATCATTTCCGCCTTTCCTGTGGAGTTAGGTCGAAAGACTATCATTTTAATTAATGACCCCATCAAATTTGAGGTTTAATTTTCCACACAACATACAAATTTATATTAGAAGGGATACCAAAAGGCTCTATAAATTAAAGACATGGAAACCTCTTACTCCTCCAATTTAAGTTATTAAAAATTACCCAAAAGTGTTATAATTATATTATAAAGTGTTGCTGGAGATCATCCAAAAACCAACAAGTCTTTGATTTTGCATAAAAGTGTTGCTTGGTTCAAATCTCTCTCCTCCCACATTAAAGTGTGTAGAGTTGGGGTTAATATCTCCCACTAATTAATCAAAAACATTTATGATAAAAATAAATAAAAGATTTTGAAGTGTGAATTTGAGTGCCAACAACAATAGTTAGTATCCTAGAATCATCTCTCACAATGAAGAGAACTTTTTGCAGCTAAAAATGTATACATAGATGATCCACTATGAACATATTAGAACCAAAATATTCTTAGTTTTTGCCAGAGTGTCTAAATATGGTGTCATTGAAACGCAACAGTGCATTGTAGAACGACAACAACAAAATTTGTGAGTGTGGTGGACTATGAACTCATCATCCACCGACCACAAAGTCATGGTCAAGACACAATGATCCACTCCCCTTCCACATATATCTCATCAAAAGTCTATAAGTTGCTTCTGATCTCATGGGTTTGAATCCCTAGAATTCAACCTTGGTAAAAAACACCTTCAATCTATAAAGTCATCTCAACTTTGTCTCATGATCCATTTTGGATCAACCTTTGTAGTGAACAAATGGGTGAGAGGTGGATTTTGAACTAGCTCATGTGAAGCTTTAGTCATCAACCTATGATGTTTGGGGCAAAGAGGAAATTTTCTCCATATTAAGAGCTTTGGGGAAAACATCCCTTGATAGAACTCTAATTCCTTTTGGAGAGAAAAAAAACAAACTTATGTAAAGGAGATAAAGACCAAGACCTTACATTTTCTATGATGATATCTAAGAACCCATTTAATGTCTTACGAGACCTAAATAAGGTTGGCATGGTGTATGACTATAATCAAATAAAATTTATTTCCAAGCAAGGCCTTATAATTTGAAGCATTGATCTTAAAATATTATCCTTTGTAAGATAAGGGATGGTCACTCTAGAATCAAATGGAATACCCTTTAGAACCACCTTAAATGAAATGACCTTAAAGGCTTTATTGGAATGAAGTATGCACCCCAAATGACATACCAAATAGGGTTGGTCAAAGTCTTACTAGAACCAAGTAGACCTACCTTTCAATGCCTAATTGGAACAGAGTACCCAAACCATAAGAAGACCTTTTGAAGCCTCACTGGGACACAATGCCTCATTAATCCAAAAAACGTGGCATTTCAAATCCTTATCGAAACCAATATACAATGCCCTTCACCCCTAGTATGAAGGCCTTTCAATGCCTCACTGAAACAAAGTATTCACCCTTGACATGAGGGCCTTTTAATGCTTGAATGGAAAAAAGTAATCGTCTATGATGACTTAATGTCTCTTTGTTAGCCAAGGGTTGATAAGAGAATACGTGGAATACTGACATCCTCATTGTAGTTGCTTATGGTTTCTAAGGAGACAAAGGATTAACTATTTCATTTCATTAGCTAAAGGTTTTTAAGGAGATGGAGTGTTGACTTAGAATGGGGTCTTTCAACACCTCATTAGAATGTGAAGCCCCAACTGACTAATGAATGTGAGCTTCAAGACATGGAACGAAGCATCAACCACCTTAATGTAATGCTCACAATGNGCCTTTCCTGTGGAGTTAGGTCGAAAGACTATCATTTTAATTAATGACCCCATCAAATTTGAGGTTTAATTTTCCACACAACATACAAATTTATCTTAGAAGGGATACCAAAAGGATCTATAAATTAAAGACATGGAAAACTCTTACTCCTCCAATTTAAGTTATTAAAAATTACCCAAAAGTGTTATAATTATATTATAAAGTGTTGCTGGAGATCATCCAAAAACCAACAAGTCTTTGATTTTGCATAAAAGTGTTGCTTGGTTCAAATCTCTCTCCTCCCACATTAAAGTGTGTAGAGTTGGGGTTAATAGCTCCCACTAATTAATCAAAAACATTTATGGATAAAAATAAATAAAAGATTTTGAAGTGTGAATTTGAGTGCCAACAACAATAGTTAGTATCCTAGAATCATCTCTCACAATGAAGAGAACTTTTTGCAGCTAAAAATGTATACATAGATGATCCACTATGAACATCTTAGAACCAAAACATTCTTAGTTTTCGCCAGAGTGTCTAAATATGGTGTCATTGAAACACAACAGTGCATTGTAGAACGACAACAAAAAAAATTGTGAGTGTGGTGGACTATGAACTCATCATCCACCGACCACAAAGTCATGGTCAAGACACAATGATCCACTCCCCTTCCACATATGTCTCATCAAAATTCTATAAGTTGCTTCCGATCTCATGGGTTTGAAGCCCTAGAATTCAACCTTGGTAAAAAACACCTTCAATCTATAAAGTCATCTCGACTTTGTCTCATGATCCATTTTGGATCAACCTATGCAGTGAACAAATGGGTGAGAGGTGGATTTTTAACTAGCTCATGTGAAGCTTTAGTCATCAACCTATGATGTTTGGGGCAAAGAGGAAATTTTCTCCATATTAAGAGCTTTGGGGAAAACATCCCTTGATAGAACTCTAATTCCTTTTGGAGAGCGAAAAAACAAACTTATGTAAAGGAGATAAAGACCAAGACCTTACATTTTCTATGATGATATCTAAGAACCCATTTAATGTCTTATGAGACCTAAATAAGGTTTGCATGGTGTATGACTATAATCAAATAAAATTTATTTTCAAGCAAGGCCTTATAATTTGAAGCATTGATCTTAAAATATTTTCCTTTGTAAGATAAGGGATGATCACTCTAGAATCAAATGGCATACCCTTTAGAACCACCTTAAATGAAAGGACCTTAAAGGCTTTATTGGAATGAAGTATGCACCCCAAATGACNTAAAGTGTTGCTGGAGATCATCCAAAAACCAACAAGTCTTTGATTTTGCATAAAAGTGTTGCTTGGTTCAAATCTCTCTCCTCCCACATTAAAGTGTGTAGAGTTGGGGTTAATAGCTCCCACTAATTAATCAAAAACATTTATGGATAAAAATAAATAAAAGATTTTGAAGTGTGAATTTGAGTGCCAACAACAATAGTTAGTATCCTAGAATCATCTCTCACAATGAAGAGAACTTTTTGCATCTAAAAATGTATACATAGATGATCCACTATGAACATCTTAGAACCAAAATATTCTTAGTTTTCGCCAGAGTGTCTAAATATGGTGTCATTAAAATGCAACAATGCATTGTAGAACAACAACAACAAAAATTGTGAGTGTGGTGGACTATGAACGCATCATCCACCGACCACAAAGTCATGGTCAAGGCACAATGATCCACTCCCCTTCCACATATGTCTCATCAAAATTCTGTAAGTTGCTTCCGATCTCATGGGTTTGAAGCCCTAGAATTCAACCTTGGTAAAAAAAACCTTCAATCTATAAAGTCATCTCAACTTTTTCTCATGATCCATTTTGGATCAACCTTTGCAGTGAACAAATGGGTGAGAGGTGGATTTTGAACTAGCTCATGTGAAGCTTTAGTCATCAACCTATGATGTTTGGGGCAAAGAGGAAATTTTCTCCATATTAAGAGCTTTGGGGAAAACATCGCTTGATAGAACTCTAATTCCTTTTGGAGAGAAAAAAAAGCAAACTTATGTAAAGGAGATAAATACCAAGACCTTACATTTTCTATGATGATATCTAAGAACCCATTTAATGTCTTCCGAGACCTAAATAAGGTTGGCATGGTGTATGACTATAATCAAATAAAATTTATTTTCAAGCAAGGCCTTATAATTTGAAGCATCGATCTTAAAATATTATCCTTTGTAAGATAAGGGATGATCACTCTAGAATCAAATGGCATACCCTTTAGAACCACCTTAAATGAAAGGACCTTAAAGGATTTATTGGAATGAAGTATGCACCCGAAATGACATACCAAATAGGGTTGGTCAAAGTCTTACTAGAACCAAGTAGACCTAACTTTCAATGCCTAATTGGAATAGAGTACCCAAACCATAAGAAGACCTTTTAAAGCCTCACTGGGACACAATGCCTCATTAATCCAAAAAATGTGGCATTTCAAATCCTTATTGAAACCAATATACAATGCCCTTCACCCCTAGTATGAAGGCCTTTTAATGCCTCACTGAAACAAAGTATTCACCCTTGACATGAGGGCCTTTTAATGCTTGAATGGAAAAAAGTAATCGCCTATGATGACTTAATGTCTCTTTGTTAGACAAGGGTTGATAAGAGAATATATGGAAGGCT
>JZKD02S1595269.1:0-10047 GCA_000966675.3 Picea glauca
TTCTAGAACCTATTTTGTTAAGGAATTTTTCATTCTTCTTTCCATGGTATAAACGAGAAAAAGGAAATTTTCATTTTTTGATCATCCCTTTTAATGGAGTGTTTTGAGACTTTTTTTAAGAGTTGCATTGGAGTGTTGGTTGTGAATTTTGGGGCATGAAATTGTCTTTTAGAGTGATTGATAGTCCCATTTGGATTTGAGTGATTATTATTTGAGAAGAATAAACCTCTTTTTCCTTCCCTTAGATAGTTTTCATTGAAGAAGAATACATGCATTTCTTGCATTTTCATTCTTTTTCTTTCTTTGGATTGGAAGGTGTCAAAACACCACTAGTGAGTGCATAAATCCATTGTCAACACAAGAACTTGCCGAGAATCTCCTCTAACATGAGATTCAATCCCTAGGTCACATTGGGGAAAGTGTAGTGATATCCACTCTCCACTAGGGATAATTTTAAGGATGGAAATTTATCTTAGAATGTATAAATCTTGGATAATCTCACTAGCCCTTAATATGAAAAGTATAAAATGTTTGGCGATATTTTTATAAAAATATTCAAAAATTTGAGGACTTTATATAGTTGGTATAAAATTTGGGCTATTTTTAAGGTAAAATAATTATATTCTATATAATTTGGGCGAATCACTTGTAAAATAGAAATTGGAGATCTTTTTTTTGGAAAAGGCATGGAAAATTAGCCCATGGGTGATATACAACCCAGAAAAATTTCCTTGCTCTCTACTTGTTTTGGTGTCTCTTGGAATACTACATGTATGGGGGTTTCAGTAGTGCCACACCTCTCTATAAGGTAGTGCTTCTTGAAGCTTTGAGATTAGTTTCCCTGCCCATATGTGTGGTCTTGACCCATGACTATTCACACAATCGTTGATTATGAAGTGGTAACCATATTGTCCTTTACTATGTATATATAGAAGTTTTTGTGGGTGGGAAGTTCCTGTGATATCTATGGAAGATGTCAAACCTATATTTTATTTTCCTTGGAGGGTACCTATCTTCACAAGGGTACTTGCACCAGTAAGGGCTATTACATGTGGGTTACCATAACTATCTCTCACACTTTCACTAGCCAAGTCTTAGGGAATTGACATCCCCCAAGGGTTGGTTTTTAGAAGGAACCCTTTATCCATTGGTTTTCCTATTGAATCCTATATTTACTAGGGTTGTGCTCTATGGTGAAGTCTATGTCTATTTGGCCATAGGTTATTGTTTCCTCCTTGGATTAAAACAAACTTTTCATTGTGGATGACTAAGTCTTTATCGGTATTGTTATCCCCATTTTGTGGATAACTAAGGAGATTATGTCTCTAGGCGCTCAGGTTGCAAATATGGAGTGACGAGAGACTACATGACTAACAATATCCTTTTTCATAGATGAAGACCCTTCTCACCACCATAGAGATCGTAGATTTTCATATTGCATCCACCACACCAGCTAGCTTCCAAGAGGCAATGGGACTTGATCCATGAGGCACAAGTAGGTATTATGGTGAGTATCATTTCAATATTTGAGGCATTTGAGTCTGTTGTGTCTTAGACTGCTTTAGATTTCATGACATATGCTTGGACATTATGCATTTTTCCCTACTTCACCTTGGTGGTTGACATTGTACCCTAGTAAGTGGTCTTCCTTGGGGAAGGGTTCGATAGTATGAACTCCCTTGAAGATCCATCGTACCATTCCCAACCATACTTACCACTTTCCATCACTATTTCCCCCCATTTCCTTATCGCTTGGGATTTTTAGGGTGTGTTGACCCAATAATGGGTTGTCCCTCATTCTATGGGAAGAAGGGGCTAAAGGTCTAGAGGGATTGATGTTGGGTATAAGTTAAAAGCCTATATATATAACTTCTAGATGCTTCACCTAGGGATCCCCCCTAGAAATCAATGAAATTATTATTTGTAATAAAAGGGGGACCCACAAGAATAATGATTAAGAATTCTTAAACGGTTAGTTGGAGGATAGGAGGTATCATAACGAGACGACCTATAATGTTCATAGATATCTAGTGGTATGACATTACCATCATTTAGTCACCAAGTCAGGGTAATGTCTCTCAGTTGCATGGATGAGAGAGAGGGGGTCTCATCACGAACCAACCTTCTCATTTCCACTAGGTGTTTGTGAGTGACACTGTCACTATATGGACACCACACTAGGACAGTGGCCTTAAACTTGTCTCTAAATTTTGAAAGAAACAAAAGAATTGCAAAATGATGGGCTTGGAAAAAATTGCATTGCAAACAAAGGTGCCACACACCCTCTACAAAGGCACCCATGAATGAGACACTAAAACCCCTTGTATGTCGTGAACCCCATTCCCATTGAATATTGACCCTTAACCAATTCACCCACTTTACATGTCTTAGAGAGGGATCTCTTGGAAACACTCCTTGAACTAGGGAAAGATATACCCAATAGGACACCTGGTCAACCCTCCCATATCCAATCTTGGGAAGCCACATAATGTCTTCAAGATCTTAATTGTTTGACAGGATAATATTTGATGGACATGCTTAGGTGTCTCATTTATTGATTTGATTTATTTATCATTATGCTATGAATTGAGATCCTTGGAGGGTGTGCTTACTTGTCTTTGCAGGACCTAGTTGGTCGACGGTTTTGGAAGAACACGCCTAGCTTTGGCTTCCTTGGGGTTGCAAGCCCATAGGTTGGATGCCATGGGTCCACATGTCATATCATAGAGAAAAAATTTTGGAGACCTTTAAGATGATGTGGAATTCCTATCCCAACCCTCACATGCCAAATGATTTTCCTAGGAGAGGAAAAAACTTCACCTTTTTAGGCTTGACGTCATCCTTGGGGACTAGGGTTTGGTAGTGATACATGAATGAGTGGACGTCTTTGTGAAAGAAGGATTTGATCACGAAGAAGAGGGTGTGGATTGATGACAACTGTCCCTTGGAGGACTAACCATGATACTACAACTCCAACAACTTGGACAAAAAGGCAAAACGTCCCCTATAAGGGAGACATCACCTTCATTTTAGGGTTTTCTTTGTGAAAAAGTGAAATTAAAGTGAATTGTTTAATATTACTTTTTAAAAAGGGGAAAGATCAGGGTTGTTGACCCCTAGTATTTTGTTTTACCCTAAGTTATGTGGACAAAATATCTTAGTGAAATTTTGCATAAAGAAGAGATCATAAGATCTCATTTTGACATAACTCTCCCATGATTGTGAGAAGTACATTGCACTGAAATTTTCGCTACCTTTGGAGTTCTTATTGTCTCTTGTGCTATGGAATGGTTTCTTTTTTTATGGTGATGATGATAATGATGATGCACTATCTCTTGGAGGTCACTTCTAGCTTATTATGGTGGTTTACATTGGCATGTTCAAGGATTTTCTTGGATTGGTATGGTTCTTTACTTTTTTATTATCATTGGTAATTCAATTTAATTTTGTTTTGGATAAGTATAGATAGGGAATATAAGCACATACACCCCTATTGCAGTTTCCACCATAATTATCAATCTTCTAAAGTTATTTGCAAGGGTTTTGTTGAGGAAGTATAAGGATTTACACCCCTTAATTTCAAACCCTAAATAGGTTACTTACCTTGGGAAGTAATAGGATTTACATCCCCAAGGGTTTAGTAGTCACAAATATTTCTTTAAGACCCCATTAAACCATAACTAAAGGCACTAATCTTGCATTGGAGATAGAAATTGTTTCATTGGTAAACGCAAAATTTCAAGATTTTGGTTTTCTCTCACTTGAGATTTGTTCATCTAGATTTGAGCTACCTTGCCTCATTGAGGCATCCCCTTTCAACCAAACATTCTTGTTTCTGTAGTAACCCTAACCTACATCCATTAGGGATTCACTAACCCTAGCCTACTAACCCTAAATAGCTCCTAATCTAATCCTAGACTAGACCTAAAAATCTTCCCTAAGCTTCTACTAACCTAGGCGCACCCATTCAACTAACAAGGACCGATTTAATTGGGTAAGTTTTCTTCAATAAGGCTTGGTTTTCTATAGACATAAGGCAGGTAATTTCACTATATAAACCCTAACCTAAAGTCACTCATAACTTGTGTTTTTACCATCAAAAGTTGCTAAGAATTTGCCAATTTATTCTACTTGCTTTAATACAATTTTTGAGTGGGTTCTTTGCAAGTTTTAGTGGCTGAATTTGCTTTTTTCACAACAAGTCTTCTACAGCCATAAGGCTGAAAAATAATTCTGCATACATCTTTTATGACAACCATTACTCATTGCTAAAGTCTCATGCTACACATCGTGAAATTCTCTAGTATATATCTACTTTGTTTCAAGCACATTTCATTGGAATTTTAGCAACTTGTTAGCAACTCTAATACTTGTTTCTTCACTGATATACATGGTTATATGTTGCTGCAAATCAGGGATAGAAAGGATATATTTCTGATCCAACTAACATATTATATTGCACAGTGGTTTTCATTGTGTTTCGGGTAGGTACAAGTTTCTCGACAATTCATCCAAGGCTTTAGAAACCTCAAGACAACCTACGGCTCATTATCAATCTTTGATTTCCATCTAGAATGTTGACCCTTAGGGGCTTCACTCTTTTCATCTCCATTTTTCAAACCCCTTTCCCCCTAGGGTCATCGAGATCACCTCCCTAGAGTGACCTAGTCACCCTTGAAGTGTGGAACTTATATCAAGGTGACATTGGGTATAGTGTCCCTTAAGTTTTCACCACTTGGTGGTTGGGTCGGAGTTTCCCAACCTACAACTTGTGCGATAATAGGGATCATAGACCCATTACTCATTTATGTGAATAGATGTTTTGGTGATTTGTTCTAATTTTTAGTAATCCTCATATGATGTCAAGCATTATTGGGTCATCAAACATAAGAAGAACTTCCTCTACATCTCTAGTTATGATGGAGGGAGTCACAATGAACACCTCCTTGCAACCACTTAGTGGGATACGTACTCCCATATCTATGCCTATGAAATATGGTTATTCCAATTGGGGTATGCATAAAGACACATAATTTCCTTCCTCTAGTGTACCCAATGGTAGTATGCTTGTTATGTCTACATTAGTGCCCACATCTAGATTTGTATTTGGTGGGGAAAACTCCTTGATTGTATTGATGGAAGTGGGTTTCCACCTATTTCTAGAATTCCTATAGGTATCCTAACAATACCAATTGTTGGCTTTCCATTTGGTTGGAATTTTAACCATGGGTCTAGTCCTAGCTCTAATATATTTACTAGTGTTGGGGGCCCTAATGTCCCTAGGGGAAATTATGTATCTTGGGGCACCAATGTCCCTGGGGGTATTTATATGGGGGGATCAATGCTTCCATACCCCAGCAACACTCCATTTTCCACTTATACCATTCATGTGCCAGAAAATTCTTATATGAACACCAACCAAGGGACCCCTTCACATGGGGAATATTATTCTTTTATTTCCTTTGGAAATGTTGGCACCCCTTTGATGGTCATTTTGAATATTATTGCATTGTTCATAGGGCTGTTGGAGTGGTTTATGTCCACTCCGAATGTTCCAAATTATCCTGAAAATTAGTTTCCAGTAAATTATATTCATCCTCCTTCTTCCTCTTTTGGTGAAAGACCAACTCCTAGTAACTAGAAGTCTAAAAGGAATTAAAGGAGGAAGAAGAAGAAGAAGAAGAAGAAAATACAAAGGGAGAAGTCACTAGCCACTAAAATTCATGTTGGAGACACATCACCATTGAATATAATTCATGTTGGGGACATATCACTAGTTACTGCAAGTCATACTGGAGACAAGAAACCAAGCACTATAAGTTATTTTGGGTGTTGGAAACCTAATATGTTAAGGTTATGGTATTTTGTATTATTCACTTGAGAAAGAATATAAATATTTGTTAGGTATGTGTTATATTATTTGAATGACTAGCCTAGTTTCCACGTCATACCGAGTGCACAGGGGGGTGATAGGAGGTTCATGGGAAGTTCTCTCAGAAAACAATTAATGTTTTTTCCGTCTATTTTTAGTGGTTTTTTAACATATGGTTTTCGTCGATTGTTTTCTAATTTTGGTTAAGGAATTAGGGTTGTTGACTAATATGGGTCAATGTATTAGGGATTTGGATGTCACAAGATCCTATATATATTTTATCGTAAACAATGAAGACATATGATGAATATAATATTAGAGGTGTGGATCTAAACAGGTTGTTGGTTTTCCCAGTTTGGGTTTCCAGGGTAAAATCTTTGTGTAATGTGTGTGTCTGCCATTGTATCTTTTCTATTTTTTCTAAGAATCTATTTGCAATAATTTATTGTACAAGGTTAAAATATAAATTTGGTATCAAATTAATTATTGGCTTTAGGGGTATGCCTTTGTAGTTAGGGGTTTGGATCGAGTCTATGATCAACCTTGTTACATTGGGATATCTATAATATCGATTCTTCAAGTGAAAAGAAATGGTGAGCAATTTGAAAATAGATATTTGGAAATTCAATGGGATAATTTTTGAGCTTTGTAAGCTCAAGATGGAAGATATGTTGGTGGAAAAATATCAGTGGGTCATTGTGGATATAGGTATTGCACCTACATGAACGTAAACAAAAGACTAGGAAAATTTGTATTAGAAGGCAAAGAGCATAATATGATTGTGTCTCTTAGATTCCGTATTATTGAATGTGTTAGGGGAAGATACAACCAAGGATTTATGGAATATGTTAGGGTATTTGTATTAGTCTAAGTCCCTGGTAAACAAATTGTTCCCATGGAAGAAGCTGTACAACCTGAGGATGAAAGACGAAGACTCAATGACATAGCATCTTAGTGCCTTCAATACAGTAGTAAGTCAACTATTATATGTTGATATTAATATTTATGATGAAGATAAGTGTATCAATATATTGTTCTTTGTACCAGACTCATGGGATGGTATATTTGTGTCTATAGGAAATAATACAACTACTTTAAGTTTTGACGATGTGGTCTCATCCTTGTTGTCGAAGGAGATGAGACAAAAAAACATAGAAGGACATATCACATATGCCTTATTTGCAAGAGGATGCTCCTAGGAAATAAATAGATCTAAGTTCTCAAGTGGGAGATATAAATCTCTCAGAAAGTTTGTAAAGGTATGTTGGAGATGCGGAAAAGAAGGGCACTACAAGAAGCAATGTATATCCAAAAGTGTTGAGAGAGGGAAGGGATTTGGAGACGCTCCTTCTATAGAAGAAAAATCCTCTCTAGAAGAAGGAGGGGATATGTACTTGGTTTCTTCAAGCACACATGCATATCATGAGGCATGGTTTTTTGACTCAGGTGCATCCTTTCATATGACTCCTCATAGGGAGTGGTTTTGTGAATTTGAAAGGTATGATTGAGGTGATGTTTTCCTAGGTGGTGAATCAACAACCAAAATAATAGGACAAGGAAAATTCAAGTTGAATATCATGGATTGAAGGATTAAAACACTCCCTACTCTTCTACACATCCAGGATTGGCCAAAAATTTGATTTCTATAAGAAAAATGAATGATGTATGGGTAAAAACTATGTTTGAGAAAGAAACTTGTACGATGGTTCAAGGAGAAATGGTGTTGTTGAAGGGAGTTCAGTTTGGAACTTTGTATAATATGAAAAGAAGAAATATTAGTGATGAGTTCAATAGTTTCATTATTATTGATATTGGAGCTGAAGAAGAAAAAATTCCCACAGTCCCCGGAGAAAAGACTATGTTGTGGCATCAAAGACTAGGGCATATCAGAGAGAAGGGACTTCGACTACTACATGGTAAAGGTATGGTTGAAGGTATGTCTAAATGCTCTCTGGATTTTGATTTCTATGAACATTGTGTATATGGTAATAGAATCAGGTAATATTCCCCTCTAGTGCAATGAGGGTAGAGGGAATTTTACAGTTGGTGCATAGTGATTTGTTTGGACCTGTGTCAGTTCCATCACTAGGAATTTTTTTTACTATGTCTCATTTATAGAAAAATTCTTGAGGAATACATGGATATATTTCCTCAGGAAAAAATACGAAGTCTTTGATAGGTTTAAAGAGTTTAAGGATTTTGTGGAGAATCAAACAGAGAAAAGAATTAAGGTGTTGAGGATGAATAATGGTGGAGAGTTCTACGGAAATGACTTCAAAGAATTATGTAATAAGTGTGATATAGAAAGGAAGAATACTACTCCATATACACCTCAACGGAATGGAGTTGCAGAAAGGATGAACACGACGCTGATGGAAAAATCAAGTTTCATGCTTAGTGGTGACGGGTTAGGACAATAATTTTGGGCAGAGTCATTAGATATTGCATGTTACCTAGTCAATTGATCACTAGTGCAAACCCCCCTTTTCTCTAAAAGGGTCTGCGACCTTCCGGTCAAGGATCTTAATCTCTTGAGATGATGGATTAGCTATTTTATACCTTCAATGGCCCTGAAACAATTTACATAGGTCCCCTTTGGGCCCTAGCTCCTTCCCACTAGTACCTCTTCTTCACTCATCCTCAGGATATGACCCGGGGATAATCTCCTGGTGCTTCACGATTTCAGACCTCAGCTGGTATCATTTTACGAGAACTACGAACCAACCGAGTTACCTAGAACTAGATCTATGGTCCAGATGGACTTCGGGTTTCGTAACTTTGAAATTTTTTCTTCCTTTACAAACGGGGACCTCCGAACATGTGAAGTTCTAAAGACTTCAAGGTGTAACCTCCTCGAACCTTCTTGAGATCTAACGACTGTTTGTGATCTTGATTCCTTCCGAAGGGATCTCAACCATCACTTCGCACCCTTCAACAGATCTCTCCCTATATGTTTATTATTTGTCATTGTCTCTCCTAAGCTTGACTCTGGCGCACTCCTTGCGAACTTGGAATCTTTGATGACGTCTAGACTTAGTGATTTCTTCAGAAGAAATCTCTCTACGTACTCCTTGCACTTCACAGTCTTGACTTCTTGACACTTAGTCGATTCTTGACCCCATGCACTCCTTGTAACACTCGACCTAAGATTCCCGTAATCCCTTCTAAGCTTTCTTGAGTTAGATCTAGACTCTATCGACACAGTCGTTGCGGACAATATGCACTCCTGGCATCCGAGATCTCAAAAGAGAAATGATTGAAACTTATCTAGCGTTTCATAGATTCATACATTTAACAATATAATACATGCATTCATGAAAACACAAAATAACATAGAAGAGTTTAGCAACAACAACTCCACACACATTTGGATCAATTTTCCTCTATTATCTTCATTCAATTTAAAAACGGCTACAACTATGAAAAACAACAATTAAAATTCGACTATTTCCTAACAAATTTCAACTATCCTCCATATTCAGTGGCCTCATTTGGGTGTGCAATACTCCTACTTATCCCAAAGGTCTCCTAGGGTTTTCCTCAACTACCTCTATCTCAAGAAAAAAAAATCTCTACCACTTAATTTATGTTACATTAAAGTCTAGGAGTGAAACTCCCAGATCACTCATGATCATTCAACTCCCAAGCATTTTTGTCAATGTTTCATGGAAACCTGCACATGAGATCTAGCTAAAGCATGCACAAACAAAGCTTATCAAGAAAAGGAAGAGAGATACACAATGAAGAATGAGAATCAATGTATATTATGATCTTATCAATGAGTGAGTGATCTTCACTCATATAGACAATGACATCCTATAATTAGGAATGCATGCATAATAGTGATGGTCTAAGATTAGAAAGTCTAAAATAGAACTATTTAGTTAACTCAGATTGAACTAGTGTGCCGAAAATAGAAATTTATCCAACACCCCCCTGAACATCACCATGGAGTAAAAAATGAGTCCTAGCTACTAGGCAATTTTAGGTACTCATGTACAATGCAACTAATGAACACTGAATAAAAACTAAGAAAGAGGGAAAACCACGTGGGAACAACCCCCCCCCTCAAAAGACAATGTATTAAAAGAAGAAAATGGTAGTTGCTAGGCAACTATGTTATTCACTGCAAGATGATCTCACAAAGTCTGAAACTTTTGCTCACTGAAATTCTT
>JZKD02S1595270.1:0-10047 GCA_000966675.3 Picea glauca
GCTCCAGGTTTGATTAATCAAGTTGATAAGATTCAAAGGTACACATGACAAGTTCATGATTATCCCTTTACAAGTAACCACTATTGTTGAGATAACAGTCTTTGTAAAGTATTATGCTTGATAGCATGTGATCATATAGAGGTAAATACTTAATGTAATCATTTGCCTGATACAACTAACACCTCCTCTAGGATAAACCTCGTGTGTTAGTTCCAGGTTTCCATGGAGGAATGTTCGATCACAACACTATAAGAGTGTTGACCTCATTTCGTCGTGTATCTATTACTTTTGATCGTTGCTTCAGACAAGCCCCGAGTGATAGCTCTAAAGGAGGTACTGTGATGATTATTCATGCTATTGCTTTATCTATTATTATCAAAAGGATATTATTCTTGCTTGTTGTTTTTTTGACCTTGTTTCAGGTCACATGTGATAACCCTGAGAAAGCTATAGTGAAGGTTGCAGAAGGAAACATATTATATGAGAAATGAAGCAGACTATTTACATGACCATATACACTCATGCACCAAAGAAGATGAAGAAGAAGCTATCTATTGAGATTCAAAATATATCATATGAAGATCGACTAAAAGGAGCAAAATACTCCAAAAATGACCGAACATTAGAATGGGAAGTAGATCTCGTTTGAAGCCTGACTCTGTCTTCCATATTTAGACTTGGTATGCAACATCAAGTATACCCTGTAAGAGATGATGAAGTCCTTGTAAACTCAGAGGAAATGGAGAGTAAGCCTGATCTCAGAAAGGATCAGATGAAGAGACATCTTCCAGGACTGGAAGACAGATGCTATGATAAGACTATATCGTAACTCCAGAGACTCCTAGGAGATATGAAATCTTTGAGATGTTTCACTTGTTTCAGTGACAAAGAAGGAAGCCAGTCAGAAAGACTAGGATATGAATTCTTCCGTGAGAAGAGAAGTTGGTATTTACTTCCAATATTGATCTATATAGATCAAACGTCTTGTAGATGTACAAATCCTGATATATGTCCAGAGGATTCTCCCAGCAAAAAGGGAGAAGACTATGACGAGACACTTATTGAAGAAACAATTCTAGTACTTATGAAGACAACCGGAACAACCATGATTCATATATAGTATGAGATGCAGGGGGAGCAATCCCCATATTTAAAATTTGAGTGGTAGTTGGTGTAGTACATCAGTTGGGTCATGAAGACATGACTATGATAAAATTACCCCTATGAAAGAAGAAGATCTATCCTTAGTATCAGTTATTGAACCACTCTCAGTTTCAGACGAAACTGTTGCCGTGATAAAATAAGAGGAGTTACTCTCATATTTTAGCAACCATGGTGAGAATGAAGCAATCATTCTCAGCCTCAGAGCAACTGCAGGTGTAGAATCCTAGATTCCAGAAGGAATAGTTGCAGAGATAGTAGAGGACATACTCCCAGACAGTGAGACAGATAGTGCCTTGCAGAAAGCACATAGAGCTAGCACAGGATTGTGTAGATTGAGTTGCAGCTGAGTAAGTGTACCAGATTGGTAAAATGTAATAAGGAAAATTGATTTGAAGATTGAATATAGAAAGACTCATGTTGAAGAAGGATATGTACGTGTTGAAGCAAGCTCATAGAGCTTGATATTGTAGAGCACAGACAGTTTTCTGACGAGCTTGGGCTTTACCAAGAGTAAAGATGATTCTAACCTCTAATTCAAGGTTATGAATGCTGAGCCAATGATATTGTTGTTGTATGTGGATGAATTATTCTTAACTGGAGAAGAAAAACTCATCACTNGTTCATGATTATCCCTTTACAAGTAACCACTATTGTTGAGATAACAGTCTTTGTAAAGTATTATACTTGATAGCATGTGAGCATATAGAGGTAAATACTTAATGTAATCATTTGCGTGATACAACTAACACTTCCTCTAGGATAAACCTCGTATGTTAGTTCCAGGTTTCCATGGAGGAATGTTCGAGCACAACACTATAAGAGTGTTGACCTCATTTCGTAGTGTATCTCTTACTTTTGATCGTTGCTTCAAACAAGCCACGAGTGATAGCTCTAAGGGAGGTACTGTGATGATTGTTCGTGCTATTGCTTTATCTATTATTGTCAAAAGGATATTATTCTTGCTTGTTGTTTTGTTGACCTTGTTTCAGGTCACAGGTGATAACCCTGAGAAAGCTATAGTGAAGGTTGCAGAAGGAAACATATTATATGAGACATGAAGCAGACTATGTACATGACCATATACACTCATGCACCAAAGAAGATGAAGAAGAAGCTATCTCTTGAGATTCAAAATATATCATATGAAGATCGACTGAAAGGAGCAAACAACTCCAAAAATGACCGAACATTAGAATGGAAGTAGATCTCATTTGAAGCCTGACTCTGTCTTCCATATTTAGACTTGGTATGCAACATCAAGTATACCCTGTAAGAGATGATGAAGTCCTTGTAAACTCAGAGGAAATCGAGAGTAAGTCTAATCTCAGAAAGGATCAGATGAAGAGACATCTTCCAGGACTGGAAGACAGATGTTGTGAGAAGACTATATCGTAACTCCAAAGACTCCTAGGAGATATGAAATCTCTGAGAAGATTCACTTGTTTCAGTGAAAAAGAAGGAAGCCAGTGAGAAAGACTAGGATATGAATTCTTCCATGAGAAGAGAAATTGGTATTGACTTCCAATATTGATCTATATAGATCAAACGTCTTGTAGATGTACAAATCCTGATGTATGTCCAGAGGATTCTCCCAGCAAAAAGGGAGAATACTATGACGAGACACTTATTGAAGAAACAATTCTAGTACTTATGAAGACAACCAAAACAACCATGATTCATATATAGTATGAGATGCAGGGGGGGCAATCCCCATATTTAAAATTTGAGTGGCAGTTGGTGTAGTACATCAGTTGGGTCATGAAGACATGACTATGATAAAATTACCCCTATGAAAGAAGAAGAGCTATCCTTAGTATCAGTTATTGAACCACTCTCAGTTTCAGACGAAACTATTGCCATGATAAAATAAGAGGAGTTACTCTCATATTTTAGCAGCCATAGTAAGAATGAAGCAATCATTCTCAACCTCAGAGCAGCTGCAGGTCTAGAATCCTAGATTCCATAAGGAACAGTTGCAGAGATAGTAGAGGACATACTCCCAGATAGTGAGTGAGATAGTGCCTTGCAGAAAGCACATAGAGCTAGCACATGATTGTGTAGATTGAGTTGCAGCTGAGTAAGTGTACTGGACTGGTAAAATGTAATAAGAAAAATTGATTTGAAGATTGAATATAGAAAGACTCATGTTGAAGAAGGATATGTACGTGTTGAAGCAAGCTCATAGAGCTGGATATTGTAGAGGACATACAGTTTTCTGACGAGCTTTGGCTTTACCAAGAGTAAAGATGATTCTAACCTCTAATTCAAGTTTATGAATGATGAGCCAATGATATTGTTGTTGTATGTGGATGACTTATTCTTAACTGGAGAAGAAAAACTCATCATTGAATGTAAGAATAAGCTCACTTTAGAATTTGAGATGAAAGACCTTGGCCTAATGCATTATTTCTTAGGTCTTGAGGTATGGCAGANCGTGAGAAGAGAAGTTGGAATTGACTTCCAATATTGATCTATATAGATCAAACGTCTTGCAGATGTACAAATCCTGATGTATGTCCAGAGGATTCTCCCAGCATAAAAGGGAGAATACTATGACGAGACACTTATTGAAGAAACAATTCTAGTACTTATGAAGACAATCAGAACAACCATGATTCATATATAGTATGAGATGTAGGGGGAGCAATCCCTATATTTAAAATTTGAGTGGTAGTTGGTGTAGTATATCAGTTGGGTCATGAAGACATGACTATGATAAAATTACCCCTATGAAAGAAGAAGAGCTATCCTTAGTATCATTTATTGAACCACTCTCAGTTTCAGACGAAACTGTTGTCGTGATAAAATAAGAGGAGTTACTCTCATATTTTAGCAGCCATAGTGAGAATGAAGCAATCATTCTCAGCCTCAGAGCAACTCCAGGTGTAGAATCCTAGATTCCAGAAGGAATAGTTGCAGAGATAGTAGAGGACATACTCCCAGATAGTGAGACAAACAATGCCTTGCAGAAAGCACATAGAGCTAGCACAGGATTGTGTAGATTGAGTTGCAACTGAGTAAGTGTACCAGATTGGTAAAATGTAATAAGAAAAATTGATTTGAATATTGAATATAGAAAGACTCATGTTGAAGAAGGTCATGTACATGTTGAAGCAAGCTCATAGAGCTTGATATTGTATAGGACAGACAGTTTTCTGACAAGCTTGGGATTTACCAAGAGTAAAGATGATTCTAACCTCTAATTCAAGGTTATGAATGATGAGCCAATGATATTTCTGTTGTATGTGGATGACTTATTCTTAACTGGAGAAGAAAAACTCATCACTGAATGTAAGAATAATCTCACTTTAGAATTTGAGATGAAAGACCTTGGCCTAATGCATTATTTCTTAGGTCTTGAGGCATGGCAGAGCCCAGAGAGAATCTTCCTTAACCAAGGGAAGTATGCAGTCGAAATCCTGAAGAGATTCAACATGTTGGAGTGCAAGTCCATGAATACACCCATGGAAACAAAGCTGAAGCTACTGGTTGACACTTTGTCAGAATTGATTGATGCCACACTNAGAGCCTAGAGAGAATCTTCCTTAACCAAGGGAAGTATGCAGTCGAAATCCTGAAGAGATTCAACATGTTGGAGTGCAAGTCCATGAATACACCCATGGAAACAAAGATGAAGCTATTGGTTAACACTTCGCCATAATTGATTGATGCCACATTGTATAGACAGATCATTGGATCGCTTATGTACCTGACGAACACCAGTCCATATATCTATTTTGTTGTGAACACCTTGAGTCAGTTTTTGGTAGAACCCAAACATGTTCACCTAGTTGCTGCAAAACATGTGATGAGGTACCTTAAGGGTACATTGGATTGTGGTCTCAGATATGATGGAGATCGTGATTTCACATTGAGTGGGTACACTGATTCAGATTGGGTTGAAAGTGTCTCTGACAGGAAGAGTACTTCAGGATGTTGTTTCAATTTGGGATCAGCCATGATCTCATGGAAGAGTAGGAAGCAATCCATCATTTCTCTCATTATAATGGAAGCAGAATACATTGCTGCGTGTTATTCCAGCTGCAAAGCTATATGGCTTCAAAAGTTGTTGACCGGTCTATTCAACCTAGAGATGGAAGCAACCACGATCCTATGTGACAACCAGAGCTGCATAAAGATGACATAGAATCCTATATTTCATGACAAGTCGAAACACATAGAGATCCAATCTCATTAGATCCATGACATGGTGCAGAGAGGAGCCATAAAGCTCCAATATGTTATCATAGATGAACAGGTCGCTGATGTGTTGACCAAGCCTCTATCTCGTGTAAAGTTTGAGGACTTTCGATATAAGCTTGGTATAGTCCGAAAGGACCTCCCTTGAAAGGGGGATTAGTGTTGTGTTGATATTTGCCATCCTAGTACTGTGCTTCCAGCTTAATTGTTGTGACGTAAAGGTAGTCTAGTACTGTGCTTCCAACTTAATTGCTATGTTGAGATATGCTAGCCTAGTACTGTGCTTCCATTTTAATTGTTGTGACATAAATCCAGTCTAGTACTGTGCTTCTAGCTTAATTGTTGTGTTGAGATATGCCAACCTAGTACTGTGCTTCNGCTGAAGCTACTAGTTGACACTTCGTCAGAATTGATTGATGCCACACCGTATAGACAGATCATTGGATCGCTTATGTACCTGACGAACACCAGACCATATATCTATTTTTCTGTGAACACCTTGAGTCAGTTTTTGGTAGAACCCAAACATGTTCACCTAGTTGCTGCAAAACATGTGATGAGGTACCTTAAGGGTACATTAGATTGTGGTCTCAGATATGATGGAGATCGTGATTTCACACTAAGTGGGTACACTGATTCAGATTGGGTTAAAAGTGTCTCTGACAGGAAAAGCACTTCAGGATGTTGTTTCAGTTTGGGATCAGCCATGATCTCATGGAAGAGTAGGAAGCAATCCATCATTGCTCTCATTATAATGGAAGCAGAATACATTGTTGCATGTTATGCCAGTTGCAAAGCTATATGGCTTCAAAATTTGTTGACCGGTCTATTCGACCTAGAGATGGAAGCAACCACGATCCTATGTGACAACTAGAGCTGCATAAAGATGACATAGAATCCTGTATTTCATGACAAGTCGAAACACATAGAGATCCAGTATCATTAGATGTGTGACATGGTGTAGAGAGGAGCCATAAAGCTCCAATATGTTAGCATAGATGAACAGGTTATCGATGTGTTGACCAAGCCTTTATCTCGTGTAAAGTTTGAGCACTTTCGATATAAGCTTGGTATAGTCCGAAAGGACCTCCCTTGAAAGGGGGATTAGTGTTGTGTTGATATTTGCCAGCCTAGTACTATGCTTCCATCTTAATTGCTGTGACGTAAAGGTAGTCTAGTACTGTGCTTCTAGCTTAATTGTTGTGTTGAGATATGCCAGCCTAGTACTATGCTTCCATTTTAATTGTTGTGATGTAAAGCCAGTCTAGTACTGTGCTTCCAGCTTAATTGCTGTGTTGAGATATGCCAACCTAGTACTGTGCTTCTAGCTTAATTGTTGTGACATAAAGCTAGTCTAGTACCGTTCTTCCATCTTAATTGTTGTGTTGAGATAGGCCAGCCTAGCACTGTGCTTCCAACTTAATTGTTGTGATGTAAAACCGGTCTAGTATTGTGTTGCCAACTTAATTGTTGTGTTGAGATTCCCACTTAATTGTTGTGTTGTGATTCCAACTTAATTGTTGTGTTGTGATTCCATATTAATTTATATGATGATGTGACCAGCCTCGTGCTGTGATGATGTGTTTCTAGCCTCGTGCTGTGATGATGTGTTGCCAACCTTTGTGCTGTAATATTGCTTCTTTTGATGTTGTATCAACCTTGTGCTGTTATTGATGATGATGATGTATTAGTGTTATACTAATCCATGTCGATGCAGTTGATGATGATGATGCCACTTCAACCTCTTGCTGAAGATCATGATGATGCCACTTCATCTCCTGATTCCTTGTTGAAGATGATGATGATGATGATATTATTTCAGCTTTAATGCTGAAGATGATGATGATGTTACCTTAGCCTCATACCGATGAGGATGATGATTCTACTCCAGCTCCATGCTGTGTTGATGATGCTCCATCCTCTGTGTTGTGTTGATGATGAGAAAAAATTTCGATGATTTATAGATACGCCAGTTAGTGTTCCAAGATGATATTGATGATGCTGTCCTCTCACCCACCTGATGTTGTTGATGATGTTTTCATCTCTCTCGCCTGATGCCGTTGTAGAATACCCTTCTTGTTAAGGGAGAGTGTTGAAATAATGTAACTGCAAAGTGTATTCTAATTATTATTGATGCATTATTCATTAGATCAATACCCTATTGCGGATTGATCATGTCGGCTATTGTAAAATACCAAATCCCCTTTTGCGGATTGGTCAAAACATAATTGTAATAGGTAGAATAAGAATTTGGCCCCATAATATATTAAAGGTGGTTATAACCACCCAGAAGAAGAAGTCGGCCCTGCCAGTGAAGAGACACCTCCGTCCACACGTGACAGAGTTGTATAAATAAGGAGGCTAGCACCTCATTTAGACACACACTCACTTGTTCATTGTGAAGAAAGTTTTAGAGNCTAGAGATGGAAGCAACCGCGATCCTATGTGACAACCAGAGATGCATAAAGATGACATAGAATCCTATATTTCATGATAAGTTGAAACACATAGAGATCCAATATCATTAGATCCGTGACATGGTGCAGAGAGGAGCCATAAATCTCCAATATGTTAGCATAGATGAACAAGTTGTCGATGTGTTGACCAAGCCTCTATCTTGTGTAAAGTTTGAGCACTTTCGATATAAGCTTGGTATAGTCCAAAAGGACGTCCCTTGAAAGGAGGATTAGTGTTGTGTTGATATTTGCCAGCCTAGTACTATGCTTCCATCTTAATTGCTGTGATGTAAAGGTAGTCTAGTATTGTGCTTCCAACTTAATTGTTGTGTTGAGATATGCTAGCCTAGTACTGTTCTTCCATTTTAATTGTTGTGACGTAAATCTAGTCTAGTACTATGCTTCCAGCTTAATTGTTGTGTTGAGATATGCCAACCTAGTACTATGCTTCCAACTTAATTGTTGTGACATAAATCCAGTCTAGTACCGTTCTTCCAACTTAATTGTTGTGTTGAGATAGGCCAGCCTAGCACTGTGCTTCCAACTTAATTGTTGTGATGTAAAACCAGTTTGGTATTGTGCTACCAACTTAATTGTTGTGTTGAGATTCCCGCTTAATTGCTGTGTTGTGATTCCAACTTAATTGTTGCGTTGTGATTCCATATTAATTTCTGTGATGATGTGTTTCCAGCCTCGTGCTGTTTTTCTAGCCTTGTGCTATTTTTCCAGCCTTGTGCTGTGATGATGTGTTGCCAACCTTTGTGCTGTAATATTGCTTCTTTTGATGTTGTATCAACATTGTGCTGTTATTGATGATGATGATGTATTAGTGTTATACTAATCCATGTCGATGCAGTTGATGATGATGATGCCACTTCAACCTCTTGCTGAAGATGATGATGATGCCACTTCAGCTCCTGAGTCCTTGCTGAAGAAGATGATGATATTATTTAAGCTTTAATTCTAAAGATGATGATGATGTTACCTTAGCCTCATACCGATGAGGATGATGATTCTACTCCAACTCCATGTTGTGGTGATGATGCTCCAGCCTCTGTGCTGTGTTGATGATGAGAAAAAATTTCGATGATTTATAGATATGCCAGTTAGTGTTCCAAGATGATATTGATGATGTTGTCCTCTCACCCACCTAATGTTGTTGATGATGTTTTCATCTCTCTCGCCTGATGCCGTTGTAGAATACCCTTCTTGTTAAGGGAGAGTGTTGAAATAATGTAACTGCAAAGTGTNATATGCTAGCCTAGTACTGTGCTTCCATTTTAATTGTTGTGACATAAATCCAGTCTAGTACTGTGCTTCTAGCTTAATTGTTGTGTTGAGATATGCCAACCTAGTACTGTGCTTCCAACTTAATTGTTGTGACATAAATCCAGTCTAGTACCATTCTTCCAGATTAATTGTTGTGTTGAGATAGGCCAGCCTAGCACTGTGCTTCCAACTTAATTGTTGTGATGTAAAACCAGTCTGGTATTGTGTTACCAACTTAATTGTTGTGTTGAGATTCCCGCTTAATTGATGTGTTGTGATTCCAGCTTAATTGTTGTGTTGAGATTCCCGCTTAATTGATGTGTTGTGATTCCAGCTTAATTGTTGTGTTGTGATTCCATATTAATTTATGTGATGATGTGACCAACCTTGTGCTGTGATGATGTGTTTCTAGCCTCGTGCTGTTTTTCCAGCCTTGTGCTGTGATGATGTGTTGCCAACCTTTGTGCTGTAATATTGCTTCTTTTGATGTTGTATCAACGCTGTGCTATTATTGATGATGATGATGTATTAGTGTTATACTAATCCATGTCGATGCAGTTGATGATGATGATGCCACTTCAACCTCTTGTTGAAGATGATGATAATGCCACTTCAGCTCCTGAGTCCTTGCTGAAGAAGATGATGATGGTGATATTATTTCAGCTTTATTGCTGAAGATGATGATGGTGTTACCTTAGCCTCATACCGATGAGGATGATGATTCTACTCCAACTCCATATTGTGTTGATGATGCTCCAGTCTCTGCGCTGTGTTGATGATGAGAAAAAAATCCGATGATTTATAGATACGCCAGTCAATGTTCCAAGATGATATTGATGATGCTGTCCTCTCACCCACCTAATGTTGTTGATGATGTTTTCATCTCTCTCGCCTGATGCCGTTGTAGAATACCCTTCTTGTTAAGGGAGAGTGTTGAAATAATGTAACTGCAAAGTGT
>JZKD02S1595271.1:0-10047 GCA_000966675.3 Picea glauca
TTACCCAACATCCTTACTCATTACAAACACAAGAACTAATTTTATTCATATTATATGTATCCCCCTAACCTGCGTTGATCTCATTTATTATGCACCTTATTTTTTAGTATTACTTATAACATATCCTTGCACTTTTACATATACTTTTATCTATTTACATTCGCTTATTATTTTATTGTCTTTGCTTACTCAACATATTGTACATTTCTTCGTCTTTTGAATCTATTAATATAATCACTAATTACACATTTTTTTGTACTTCATTTATTGCTATGCATTTTATCTTCTTCTTTAACGCTCATCTAGATTACTTTATTGTTAACTTTTATATCATAATAGTTCTACTCTATACCCTTCCATCTGTATTTGTTTCTTTATTATAACCCTCAACTATACAATGATTTGTATATATATCATTGTTTTTGTTATTGCATTTCTTGTATAATTAATTTGTTATTATTTTTCCATTATTACTCATCCATTTCATTTTGCACTCACTTTCTACTACTTAATTGTACACACTTCTATTACTACTTGCATCTCACCCACATACATCCCAATTTTTCCATCTATTACATTGTACAAATTGTTACATTGCTTACCTTATTCTTTTTATGCATTTTTCCCTTGTACGTCAATACTACTCAAACTCAATTCTTCTATACTACTTACTCATCATGTACTTCCACAATAATATACTATCCCATTGCTTATCATATCTTGATCATTTATCCACTACTATTTTCCTTGTTAATATTATGATATGTATACTTCTTATATTAATTTATACCTTATGACTATTCTTGCTAGTTATTCCCTTGCATCTTTATTGATTGTACGTTGTATACTCTTCCTTTTACATTCTGTATTCATGCTCACATACACACTCGTCTCTTCACATCCCATCAACCATTTCACATCCCATCAACCATTTATACCGTTGCATGTAATGTTATGCCCTTTTTACCTTTCGATGTAATAAATAACTATGCCTTTTACTCTTTTTACCATCTTTCCCTTTATACTATCAATTATTACAATTTCCATTCTATATCATGTACCCTATCTATTATCAATTTTCTTATATTAACTTGCTTCCTACTGCTTTAACCTATTCAACTTAATCGTTTTCTACACATTCTTACCTTATGTATTGCACCTCAGTTACTTTCTCTTATAATTACTTATCTGCAATAGCTCTTATTAAAAAAAAATTACCATTATTACTATTTGTTATCCACTTATATAATAAATCTATCCAAATTGTTCTTTCATTTTGTCTAACTACAATATCACACATATTATTCTTATTTACTACTTATATATATGTATCATTGATCTCCTTTTTCATTATTACCTACTATCATCTTACACTTTTATTATCATTTATATACCTTTTTCCACAAGAAAATTGCACATTATATTGAGATATATAATCAGTTTACATAGTCATAGAAACATTACATATGAAGGCCAAGCCTTGAGTCATCTCCACCGCCAACTCTACTAAAACTCTTATCACTAGACTATAGTTAATACTAATCCACCATGATGACTATCCACAACAGTCAAACTAAAAACTTTCCCAAATAAACCTACAGTCATGAACTTTTTTATAAAAAAAAAATTGACAATACATTCATACTACAAGTTACCATCAAAAAGGAGTCTCACATCAACTTGAGACAGATAGGAATCACTAGTACAACTTTAGAAAACCTCTTGGTCCCTCATGACCATCATTCCACTGATTGTATGAGATAGCTCCAGGACGCTCTGATAGGGCCTTTTTTGATAAGATGTCAGCCTCCTGATTTTCTTCTCTGTAGACATGGGAAAAAGTGATGACAGAAAAGTACTTGATGAGTTCCCTTACCCGGTCTTTCCAACAGTCTATGGTAATGACCTGCAGAGAACCAATATTATTTAGCCAGTCAATAACAATTTTTGAATCCCCAATGACGTGGATATCTGAAATAGAAAGTTTGTGAGCCAAAGTAAGGATAGCCCAAGCTCCCAAGAGTTATGCTTGTGTGTTTGTACCTCCACCACAATTGAGAGTCCACCTGTAAACTGTCTTATCATTGAGCTTTATAACTCCCCCTGCTCCACTTTGTTCCCCATTCCTTTGCGCTGCCCCATCAAACCATCGAATGATTCTGTGATGAGGCAAGATATGGACAGGTTGTCGATTAGATTTTTGAGTTTTCTAGGGGCTATGACAAGCCATCGCAACAATAGATAGAAAGAAGACCTTCTCTATGGATGGAGACTTGGATTCAAATATAGCCAAATTTCTTTCATTCCAGATGTACCAACATATGAAGGTTTGCAAAGTAGAGTGACTAAAATTCCTTCTAGCCCAATAATCAAAACATTCCAACACTGTGGAGCCTGACCACCATATAACCAACTTGTAATGTGTTAAAATTTTATTCCAGATAGAGCAAGTGAAAGGACATTGGAAAAATAGATGAAAAACGGAATCCTCATTACCTCTACAAAGAAGACAAAGACCATGCCTGTGCCATCCTCGCTTGAGAAGATTGTTCCAGGTAAGCAATTTATCTTCTATAAGGAGCCACGAAAATAGTTTGATATTTTGTGAGCAGTCCCATGTCCATATATTTTTCCTCACGCCTCCAATTTTATTCTTCCATAACTTGGTTTCCAACGCATTATAAACATTCTTAGTAGTTAGATTGTCGGAACAATCGCTCCCCGTCCACATTAACTCATCCTGACTATCAGAAAGAGCTATGCCCACTTCAATCAAACAATATCTATATCGATCCCATTTGGATGCAAGATCTCCCACCAATCCCAAGTCCTTATTGTTGATCCAATTGGTGCAAATCGAGCCTTGAGCCGGAGCTCTTCTTGCTTGGTATAGAAAATAAACCGGGTTATTATTTAAGTGATTTATTAGCTCTGTCGAAAGATAGGAAACCTTTCCCATCCACAGAATTTCATCCTTCCCCGTAATTATAGAATTCCCCACCCTTAGTTTCCATACCAGCTAGTGCACAAGCAATGGTAAAGCATTCAGCAAATTTCTCCAAGTTTGTGAGCCAGTATGTGCAGATGGAACAGCAATGCGCGGCCAAGTTATCACAGATGTATGTGGAAAATATTTATCTTTCAGAACCCCCTGCCATATACCAGGATGCAACAAACCACGCCAAATTGATTTTGCCACTAAGGTTCTCGAGAAACAGAAGATGTTTATGATCCCCCAACTACCAAAATTTTTTGGCCTAGCTAATGTCTCCCACTTGCATAAGTGATAGGAAGATGGATATTTCACTCCAAACCACAGATAAGAAAATATGATCTTATGAATCTGATTCAAGACTGTAATTGGAATGTGAGCCAATGCCAACCAATACACCGGATGTATTTCCAGCACTGCCTTTATCAAAACAAATCTACCTCCCAGTGATAGAAAGCGATTGCACCAATGACGGATTCTATGCTCATATTTTTGCAGAAGCCACTGCTAGTCTGCCACCTTATAACTATCCATCTTTAAAAAATAACCCAAGTATTTAAACCCCACTAACAGACTCATGATACCATAATGAAACAGTGCAGTCAAATTATTAAGAAATACCTGTTGTACACCAAAATAATCGAAAGTTGACTTGTTTACGTTGATTTCCAGTCCCGAAGCACCACAAAAAGCACATAAAAGTGTGTGTATTTCCTACCATTCAGTGATAGATGCATTTGACATTATTAACACATCATCCACAAATAAGAGATGGAGAATTCTTACCATCCGAGAGACTTTAATACCCGTCAGGTGCCCTTCCGTAAAACTTTTTTTCAGTGAGAGGCTCAACCCCTCCATCACAAGGATAAACAATAGAGGAGACAAAGGACAACCCTGACACAATCCTCTCCCACTGTTGATGAATTTTGTAGCCTCCTCATTGATCAGAATGGCTAGAGATGTTTATGTCACAACCCATAATCCATTTTGTCATGTGATGACCAAAATCCATTTATATACCTAGATTACTATATGTATCATAATCTCATACTCTCCATCATCTCTTCCTCATTCAATCCTTAACCTCACATTACTTACATTCATACTCTTACCCCCTATTATTCCTACAATTAATAAAATATTTTATTGAAAACTATTGTTATTCCACCATTGTATCATTATATTTACATTTCTAATCAAAATAACTTTATCATTTTTTTACCTCATTATTATATATTATATTACTTAAGTATAACATTGTTTGCTTTACTACACCATTTTTACAATCTTATATAGATATACTATCACATAATTGTTCATTCATATTTACTTTAACATTACACTTTATATGTTTATTAGTGCTTGTTGAAGGCCAGGACTCTAGTGATCGATTCATCGTTGACCTCTAATTACTTTTCCTTTGACTATTAATATTTTTTTTCTTTTGAAAGTTGTACATAGGCAAAATGAAATAGTCATTTTTCATAATAATTAGATAATTTAAGTTTATGGTAGCTGAAAGATCTTTCTAGGATGACGGCGGATATGCCTGACAGTGACTCATGTCCGGGCATTAAACTATTATGACAAATTATCAGGTTGTTTCGTAAATGTTGAACTTTCATTAAAGCCACTGCCTATGCCACTTGTTGCACCGCCTAAACAACTCTACAAGTTGTGGCCATCATCTCCACGGCCTACACAACTATGCAGCTACCTTGTCCACCGCCTACACAACTCCTCCTTCCAAAGAGGGCTCAAATCCGAGAGGAACAAAGCCAACCAAATGGAAAGATACCTAAAGTTGGAGAAACCATAGTCATGCACCTGTAAGTCATTTAATCTGTGCAACTGTAATTCATTTAATCTATATCAAATATGTATCATTTAATCTATATCAAATAACTATATTTACTTTATCGTTGAAATCTTTCTCTCGTTTTATACTATATTGAAAAACTGAATTGTTGAGTTGTTAAATCATTTAATCTATGCGAATGTAAGTCATCTATGTAATCGTAAGCCATCTAATCTATATTAAATAATTGAATTTAGCTTACTAGTTGTTGTTCAAACTAGAGTGAGAAGCTATCCATGTTTGTCTATGACTTTTATAACGTGATGCAATGAGATAGAAGAAGCAACCAGCAGAGTGCATCGTAAACAAGGTAGTCTGCAAAGCTCAATAAATAATATTTGCAAGGGGATATATGGCTCATCAAGCATGAAGAAATTTGTCTTTGGTAGAACTTGTTTGATGCCTTATTCCATCAAAGACAAATAATGGTCACAACATAATATTGGTGTATGGTAACATATCAAGGAATACTTTGGCTCTCAATAGGATAAGAGACGCGTAAAGAAGGCAATGTGAATCGTCCATCCAAGGTGCCCATGATCATATGCATCGAGGAATGCAATCTACCCACACAATCATTGCTTCTAGTAATATTGTGGATGGATTTGAGAGGGGGGAAAGCGGTGAGAAAATGCACGCAAATGCGCCACAATTTCAATGATATCCCATTCACCATCGTTGAATATATGGAGGTAGGGGACGACCGACAGGCAAGAACCACTAGCACCCACCCGGGAATTTATAAGGAAGGGCCTAGGACAAGCTGACCTGGGGCTCATTATTATTTTTATTACTCCCTATAGGTAACATGTGATCCGAGATGGTTGTTTGTCTCTTGTTCCAGGAAATGCATGATGGATCGAATTAGGAGAGGCACAATGTTTCTAATTCCTAACACGGGTTCTGTCACTCAGCCCGAGGAAATCCGTCATACATGGAGTCTATCAATCATCATGTTGCTAAAATTTCCCACTATTTCCATGTCATTTGTACTGTATTTTCAATCATTTCAAGGAATGGACCAAGGTCTTAAATAGCCGCAAGCATACTTCTTAGTCAAGGTAAACAAACAACTACATCTTTCTCCACGCCTTGCCTTTAGCTTTTGTTATATTTACTATATGTTTTCTAGATTTAAGAAAATATGTCCATATTTATATTTTACTATATGTTTCCAACTATCTTCTTGACTAAGTTTTCCAAACCATCTTTCAAACAATTCTTTTTTTTTCATGCCACTGAGGAAGCCGAACCAAAGAAGAGCGTTACTCTCAAATCAGGACGACCATTCTCCTTTTCCCATGTGTGGTTACATGATGTACAACGACTTCTATTGTTGTATTCCATGCCAGGTATTTATGCGATTATCTCGATCTATTACCATAACTAGGGGAAAACCCCTTCCGGGAAATGCATGATGGATCGAATTAGGAGAGACACGATGTTTCTAATTACCCACACAGGTTCTGTCACCCAAACCAGGAAAATTCGTCGTCCATTATCAATCATCTTGCTGCTAAAATTTCCCACTATTTCCATGTCATTTGGACTATATTTTCAATTATATCAATGAATGGACCAAGGTCTTAAACAATCATGGGCATACGGTCAAGGTAAACAAACACCTACATCTTTCTCCATGTGCAACCTTTAGCTTCCGCTATATTTACCATATGTTTTCCAGATATAGGAAAATCCAACCATGTTTATCTTTACTATATGTTTTCTAGATTTAGGAAAATCCATCCATATTTAGAAATGTTGTTCCAGTTAAGAAGGTGCCTCCTTTTTTAGTTTAGAAAGTGATTTTCAATCATTAGTTTAGCACTAGTTCATTGCCACTCTAAATTTAGGAAAAGTTCACAAGTTAGGAATTTTTCTATTTTTAGCCTAGGCATTGTTCTCAAGGCTTGAAGGTGCATGTTGGAAGTAATCTCTAGTTAACACGTTGTTTTAGGAGAGTTTAGGGTTTGCTTCTTTTAGAGAAGGCGTACAATTGGGATGATCATATTTAGCATAACAAACGTACAACTAAGATGATCAAATTTAACATAACAGACATGGTATATCCTACACACAAAACTTTTTCGACAGGGACATCACCACTGTTGGACATCACCACTGTTGTGGCACTTGTTTAAATTATTATTCTTCATCTAGATTATATTTATAACAATTATCTTTTATTTTTGGTTGATTTACCTTACATTAGTTTCATAATTTATTTAATCTTATCATTGTCATAACATTCATATCATATAAATATCATCCCTTTCAGTACATATCATAATTTTACTCAATTCTACTTTTATATCTATTTTTATTACCTTATTATTATTGTATATCAACTTATCTACTCTACTAATAAGCAACACTATTAATTATCATAATTGCTTCATTATTGTATTATCACCCTTCATCTCATATATCATTTATACCTTTATATATTTTGTATTTATATTTCTATTAAGTATTTAACTATACATCTATTTCCATACATTAATTTTAGACTATTTTTTTCCATCACTTCCCACTATACTCTACATGCTATATTTTCACTTAGCTTATTTTCTATTGTACTCTACTTTATATGCTCCACATACTCTTGTAATTGTTAACCTCATTCACCTATGTATTTCTCTTTCTTTGTTTACCATTATTATGTATTGATAATTTATGCTATCTAATCATATACTATATACTATCTTCATGTTTTGTTTTGTTTTTTACCTTACTTACATATTTTTACAATTTTTTCTACTTTCCTATTGCATCACCATTCATACTTCGTATATTTACACATTTTTTTCTATGCTAGAAATTTATATTACCTTTATAAAATTGAGTTTCATACACATAGCATTTGACATGATACTTGGATTGCCAAAAATGGAAACCAACTCTAGCACCATACTTTATATGTCTTCAAACGTCTTTTATGGGGTGAAAAATTAACATACCTAATTATGCTATAATGTTTACAGAGAAAACCTAGATTCAAAGGGAACTTGAAGACTATGCAAACTAAGATAAAAAGATAAGTAAAATTCATAGTTGAGATGATTAATCAAACTCTTGATTGACCGTTGTTGTCATCGCTTCGAGAAGGAACTGGCCAAGCTAGAGAAAAGGCACGTTGATGATGGCACTCTGGACAATGTTGGCATGGATGTTGGCCTGAGAGAAATTCATAGAGCTCTGATAGCTTCCGGTCCATCATCTCCATTATTCTACTATGTCTCTCGGAATTTCAAAATTTAATTGAAGTTGTTTATCTTAAAATCAACGAGGAGGGTCCTCTTCTCTTATCTCGTGAGAGTATTCCTCTCGAGTCTAAGACATGTTTCCCATGTCATTCCTCCATGCCAAAGGAGTGGGTTCCTTTGGTTGAGTTCTTCTCATGGAAGGAAAAGTTGGGACATCCTCATTATCCTGGTTTTGGACAGGTAATATTTCCTCTTCCACGATTGCATATCCCTAAACCTCCTCTTTATGATGACTTGTTGTCAAATCTCTATTCTCTGTCATGGGGATAAGGTCTGGTGAGAAGAACCAAAAATATTGGAGGAAGGAGAGGGAGATCAATGTCGGCCTGCAAAGCTATGGAAAGTTCTTGAACCCCTACGAGCTTTGCCTCTTTTATGAGGCATGATGGAGGGAAGGAACAAAAGAAACCAGAGGAAGATCCAGAAGAAACATTTGACATAAATTCGATAGATGGTAGCAAAGTGATACCTTGTGTTTCTACCAGAATTGAATGTTAAGGGCACAATAGACTCTTATGATATGATGAATGAGGTCATTTCAAGGCCCATAACCATTAACACCGCCATTACTATGTAATAAATACCATTAACATCCACAGTACCAAAACTTGCAGAGCTAGTCGGTGACGAGACCTGAGTCATTAAGGTTGGCATGAGAGAATAACTGCGGAGGTATGAGCCTGTGTTAATAATCATCCTCAAGTGAAGAGACAAAGGTTTGGAGGTTGCACATAGGCCATATGGCTTAATTGTATGTTGGGAGGGGTGGTATCCCATCCAGGGAATTGCATTTTGAATGAGCCATTTCGATACATTCCAGGAGCAGGGGAGGAGCAGGCTAATGACTGGCTCCAAAACAATTGTCTTGCCCCCATTGGAAACTCCAACATTTTCTAATTTATCTATGATATTATTAGTCTCTCTTCTAACATGAGAGGGGATGATCACAAGATTGGGCAGCAACAGAGACTTGAGGAGATCCAGAGTGTTGAGGAGCTGCCAACTGGGCAAACTTTTAGCTAGATCAGATAAATGCAATAGCTTAGTTAACAAGGAGATGATAATCTTAGAGTGCCCTTCCACAATGAATTTTCTATAGCCTATCTAAGCGGACAGTTGAACCCCTCGGAGAAGGCCCCATAGTTCAGTTGAGTTGTTAGTGTCCCATCAAAGACTCCCCATAATGATATGACTTATTTCTCCATTTTCATCTCTAAAAACCACATTGAATCCCGATGGCCTTGGATTCCCTTTGGAGGCACCATCAAAATTCATTTTGTGGAATCCCATCGGTGGCCTTTTCCATGAGACAAAGATGTTCATAGTGATAAAGCAAGAGATGGTGGAGATTTGAGCTTGATTGAGATTTAGGTGCCAATTAGAGAGTATAATGCATTCATTGGGTTCACAAGAAATATCATCTTCAGAACATTTATGAGATCTGATAATTTCCGGAATGCTCTCGTATATTTTGGACCAGACATAAGATTCCTAAATTTGCTTAGAGTGAAAAATGATTTTGTTTCTTTCCTTCCAAATCTGCCAAACTACAAAGCCAGGGAGCAGTTGTTATATCCTGTGAGGAATTGTATTTTTGAACTCTGAGGTCCTCTAGTTTTCAATGGAGTGAATGATGTTGTCAATCCACTTATCAGTTTCCTCATGGTCTGGGTGACATGATCACAAATATTGGAACTGAAGGAGAATTGATTAAGGAGGTGTTCCATGGATTCCTCTTGTTGGAAACATAGAGGACAGGCTGAGGGGCCAATGAATTCTTGTTTTCTAATATTGTCCCAAGTTATAATGTGGTTTTGGACCAATAACCAAAGAAAAATGATTACCTTAGGCCAAAGGCTTGATTTCCAAATGATGTACCAGATCTTGTCATTGGGATGAAGGTGAAACTGGGCCATGAAATCATAGGC
>JZKD02S1595272.1:0-10046 GCA_000966675.3 Picea glauca
GCAACAGACTATATATTTTTGGAAATTTCAAGAGAACTACTTTGGGAACAATCTCGACTGTGCTTTGTAACCTTGTTTCCAGAATATAAAGTATTTGAGGTTGATCTATCATTATCTTTATTTGAGCTGCCCATGTGTCCACTCTGTTAAAGTTCTCTTATGCATGCAGATCATCTACTTTTTATTTTATGTGATCATAAATATTTATCCCAAACTATGATGGATGTGAGGAATTTTTTCTGATTTGCTTTAAATGTGTAATTCCCGGTCCTCTCTCAGGAAATTTCTTTAAAAAGAAAACAAAAACATTTTCCTTTTATTTTATTGTAATATTTATGTTTCTTTGAATTACTACAACGAACTTCTGTCAAGTCCCACATTTATAATATTTTAAAAATCTCAAGAAAATCTAAAGAGGAGTACCACCTCTATAAAAAAGCAGGGGGATTTACATCCTCATGAGGTTTCCATTTCGATCCTGACGGATTCAACCATCAACATTTTTAGCGACCATACTGGGGAATGAACTAAAAATTTGGAACCTGGCCCAACGTTTTTGAAAGAAT
The DNA here is from genome assembly GCA_000966675.3 of Picea glauca. Lineage (NCBI taxonomy): Eukaryota > Viridiplantae > Streptophyta > Pinopsida > Pinales > Pinaceae > Picea > Picea glauca. The sequence goes on from JZKD02S1595272.1 coordinate 567, forward strand.
ATATGACTTTACCCCAGGGTAATCAACCCCATTTAGAAATTGGATTGAATAACCAACGAAGCATTTTACATCAGTTGTACAATCTGGTAATAACAACAACCCATACTCGAGAAGAGTTAGAAAGGTCCTTGCAGATCTTAGTCCAAGAAGAAGAAACAAAAATCCTCCGAAGACAGAGGAGAGAGGAACGACAAGATCAAAGAAATCAAAGGCTAGCTAGAGAAGCACAAGAACAAGTTCGGGATTGAAGTTGGACGAATACAAGGGACCCATTACCAGAAGTAAGAGCAAGCAACTCTTTATTCTTAGAGGTGAAAATTCTAGAATTGAAGCCTCCCTAGACATGGCAGAAAGAAATGAACAACCTCGAAACGAGCATCATGAGGAGAGACAAGGAGGTGGAAGAGATGTTGCAAGAAATCATGGAAACCTAGGATTTGAAAATCGAAGGAGGTTAAAAGATTCCCCTCTAAATCTTGTAGGTGAGAAACATGATCTCCCTGTTCTCCCCAAGGGCACCTTAAAGGAATTTTCTGGAGATGGAGCAATCGATGCAAAGAGGCATCTGTACTTATTTCTTGATATTTGTGATTTTCACCGTGTTGAGTATGATGATGTCATGGTAACGTTGTTTCTGAAAACCTTGTCTGGAAGAGAATATGAATAGTATACAACGTTTCCTAGTAGATCCATTCGACCATTTAATGACCTCGAAGCTATGTTCCTGACTTTGTTTTCCCCTTCGATTTCTTACCATACCCTTCTCACTGATTTCACCCAAATTGGTTTGAGGAAGAATGAAAGGATACAAGATTTTAATCTCAGGTTCAATAAAACCTTGAGTATAATTCTAGAAGATAAAAGACCAAATGACCCAATCATTCTCGGTTGTTATAAGAATGCAATTCCCTCGAATGTAAAATATGCTATCAGAACATCCCAAATGGATACTTTGGAGGAGGAAATGACTAAAGCCATTGAGATGGAAAAAAATATGATTGAAACGGGTGCCAACCCTGAAATTATACTGGGAAGAGTACAAAGAGAGCTGTGAGGATTAAATATTGATAATCAAGGAGCTTCCAGTTCAATAAAGAACAAATAATTCAAGTCTCGACCGGCTCAAAACCAAATGATGGGAGGAGGATTTTTCAAGGGAACCATACCTGATTTAAAGGTTGATCCTGTGGTGGCACAGGAAACTAAGAAAATAATCGAAATTGCACAGATGAATAGAATCATCAAACAAATGCAGAACGAGATAACTAGATTAAGAAGGGGAGATAATTACATGCCAAATCCAAGAATGCCAATCCCAGAGCAAAGGAAGAAACCTCCTCAAGAAAACAGAGTGAGGTTTGAAAACACAAATAATCCAAAAATACCAAGGGTTCCCAAGCATCCTACTGCAAATGCGACTATTTTGAATGATGTCTATGACGAGAAATTAATTGAGCAAGAGAATTATTACTCACCTGATGAGAGCTCTGAAACTATGCTGATGGACAGGTGCGAGACATCTATGTATATATTTGAAGAGGGTGACAATGATCCCAACTCACAAGAAACATTGCCCAGAAAAGATGATTTTTGATCTAGGTGGATATCAGTGGCCACCCACCTTTTCCAACTGGCTCAAAACAATTTGCTGGCAATTTTGGTAATTTACTATTTTTAGCAATTTTTAACTTCCAGGGCCATTTTGAGGGCCTAAATGAAGGTTTTTCGGGATCAAGGTTCTCAATGATAGCCGAAGGATCTGATTGAGCCCCAAAAATGAATCTCCTCGATGATACGTTTCCAACGAGCTATCGTGCGGCCCAAATGAAGATCATATGCCAAAGTTACGCCCCAGAGAAGTTGATACACCAAACTACCCAAAATGGGGTCCACAAAACTGTTGGATTTTCATCTTTCGGGGTTATGGTTTTGGATTTTCTTTATGATTAAAAGGCCTTTGGAACCTCATTTTAAAATCATCTTCTTGCGAATGCGAGTAACCATCACATCTCTTCTCAGAGATAAGCTGCCACCATTCTAGCGATTCTTTCACTCTGTATTTTTACAATCTTTGTACTCATTAATAGAAAATTGTGTATTACTGTATCTCTGTGTTTATGGTTGCATATCTGATACATTTCTATTATATTATTGGATATTTGTGATATCTATGTGCATTTATTTATTATATCTCCGCTCTCATTTCTTGCTGAAAATAATCCGGATCAGTGGTATCAGAGCATGCTGCTCTTGATTGTTTTTCAGTGCATGTCCCCGACAAGGTCCGAGTACAAAAAGTTGGGTCTCGAGCTTGTCTCTCTTGAGGAAAATCGCTCTCGCACGCCCTAGAAACCCTCCATGGCAGAAGAAAATAAAAACGACGGAGCAAAATATTCTATTAATATGTTGCTTGAGCAAGCTCTCACGCGATAGAGGGACGAAATGATGGAGAAATTTTCCCACATCCTTCAACGTCTGTCGATAACAATAGGAGCATATTCATAAAGAGACCACTTTGTAGGCACCTCACTTTTCAAGGTACAGGTTAATTTTGATATTCCTGTATTTGAAGGTCAGATAGATGCAGATGCCCTAGACAAATGGTTAAATCTATTAGAAGGTTATTTTTCTGTTCACCATTTTTCTGACAGGGAAAAGATCACCTTCACACCCCTTAAGGATCTCCCCCATGTTAAACATCGGTGGGAAACTTACTGAGAGAAAAGTTCCACAGAGGAATCTGGAATATATGGGGCCGAGCCCACTTGGTATTTTTTGTGTGGATGCAGTCAAGGAACAATATTACCCTGTTGCAACTATGAGGACCAATACATGAGATGGACCACACTTTAGAAAGAAAGGGGCCAAATAGTTCAAGAGTTCACTAATACCTTCCATACCTTTCACACCAAGCTGGGTATCAAAGACTCTGAACGAAATTTGGTTATGAAATACCGTGGGGATCTACACAGATACATCCAAACTGAAATGGATTTTCTGGACATCTCATCACTCGGTGTTGTGTATTGATATGTTGTTAAAATCAAGTAGAAATTTAGGCACTAGAACAAACGAGAGTTTGGATTTGAAAATCCGCAACAACCAAAGTACGAGAAAGACGACCCTAACAAACAACTTCCTGAAATCCAGTCTAAGCCACATGAAAAGAAGGGTCACGGGAAGACGAAGAAGGACACCGAAAAATGGTGTGATTTCCACAAAATCCCCTGGCACAACACCGATGAATGTCTCAGAAAACAGTCATTGGTGGCCGAGATCAAAGACAAGGAGCTAAACCCTGATTCAGAATTTGATTATGAAAATATTGGTAAAAGACAGATCATCGACGCATACCCCACTGCTATTGTCGCCACTGCAACAATTCAACCAGAAGAACCAACAGATCCTGAAGAGGGGGGGCGTCTTTTTCATTCACAGATGTGGGTGAAAGGGACCCTACTACATTTTATTGTTGATAACGAAAGCCAAAATAACCTCATCTCAGTAGAGGTCATCAAACAGTTGGGATTGTCGACAACACCACACCCACAACCATACAACATCGGATGGCTTCGCCAGGGATGAGATCTTCGTGTCAACTAGCAGTATCGATTGTCATACAACATCCATCCCTTCAAGGATGAGGTATTATGTGATGTTTCCCCACTGGATGTCTGTGATGTTCTCTTGGGCCAGCCATATATGTGGAAGCACCATGGTGTTTATGAGTCTCGACTCCGTAGTGTCATTGTTACTTTGGGGAGTCATCTCTACAGAATACCAGAGGCAATTCTAACTGTTGTCCCACCTAAACAATAAATCAAGGTAGTATCTCATACTACAAAATTCAGCTTCTTCACAGTCTGTTCAAAGCGTGAACAAAAGAACACCACTACTACCTCAGTCCAAGCAGCTTCTATCCAATAGAAGTAGGTCGACAAGATTGCATCAAAGTGTAAATATTCCTTCTGCACACATGCATCTTATGTATCCAGACTAGTTAAAAAGGTCCAACCCTTCCTACCACAGGTTTGTTACAACCTTCAACAAGCTAAGCAACACAACTTCTCCAACAAGGCAAGCAACTCATCAAGATGCAAATTCAACAAACGCTTTTCCCTCTCCCCTAGGCACTCAACGAAATGGAGAACATTGCTTCCTAAGGAGGGAGGATTGATCTAGGTGGATATTGGTGGCCACCCACCTTTTCCAACTGGCTCAAAACAATTTTCTGGCAAATTTGGTAATTTACTATTTTTAGCAGTTTTTAACTTCTGAGGCCATTTTAAGGGCCTAAATGAAGGTTTTTCGGGATCGAGGTTCTCGATGAAAGATAAAGGCTTTGATTGAGCCACCAAAATGAATCTCCTCAATGATACCTTTCCAATGAGCTATCATGTGCCCTAAACGAAGATCGTATGCCAAAGTTATGCCCCCAGGAAGTTGAAACACGAAACTACCCAAAACGGGGTCCTCAAAACCATTGGATTTTCATCTTCCGGGGTTAGGGTTTTGGATTTTCTTTATGATAAAAAGGCCTTTGGAGCCTCATTGTAAAATCATCTTCTTGCAAATGTGAATAGTCGTCACATCTCTTCTCAGAGATAAGCTGCCACCATTCTAGCGAGTCTTTCACTCTGTATTTTTACAGTCTTTGTACATTTTCGCTCATTAATAGAAAATTGTGTATTACTGTATCTCTTTGTTTATGGTTACATCTCTGATACATTTATGTTATATTATTGGATATCCGCGATATCTCTGTGCATTTCTTTATTATATCTCCGCTCTCATTTTGTTCTGAAAATAATCTGGATCAATTTGTAAATAGACCAAAAAATAAAGGCGACTTTGATAAAGAGAACCAAAAAGAAAAAGAAAAGGAAAAAAAAAATGAAAAAAGAGCAAATGAGAAAGTGACGGAAGGCGTTGGAAGTAAAAGGAAACAAATGACGTAAACTCTACTCAAATGACGTATAATGTTGTAGAGGATTTGAGTAAATTAAGGATAACCCTGCCCTTTACGGAAGTGGTGAAAATTACCTAGCAAAGAGAGAACATTTTGAAGTTGTTGGATGATCCATCTGAAAGAGCAGAAGCTGTTTTTACCAGCCCAAAACAAATCCCTAACTAGTCAATTGCCAAGCTGAGAGGTAAAATTCCTCCCTTTTACATTTCTATTGAAAATCATGATGCTGCATTGCATAATTGTTTAGTTGACATTGGCACGATGAACAATATCATGCCACTGGCAATCATGGAGGCATTGGGCATGAGTTGCACCAATTATTATGAAACCGGTGAAAGTATATATGCAATTGATTCTATAAAAGTTCCATCTTATGGAGAAATCAAGGAATTTTATGCTTGGATTACAACAACCCCCCATATCATTTCAATTTTCAATATTATTGTGGTAGACCTTCCTCCGGCATATGGAGTTGTGCTAGGAAGAGACTATAAATCTATGATCGGAGGATATATAATGAATGATGGAAGTTGTATGATGCTGCTAGGCAAAGAAGGAGCAATGATTAAAGTTCCCTATGAACCTAGGAAACCCTTCTCTTTAAAAAAGAAGGTCAATGAATTGATGGAGGATTATATAGATGTTGGGATTGGAAACTAAGCTATCCTAAACATAGAAAATAATGAAACTATGGAGAAATTGCAAGACACAGAGAATCATGAATATATGTTTGAAGGGTATTAGAAGATGTCATTTGATGAAGCCTGTTCAAGCTTTGGAAATGGATTTGGAATCGTTCTTATGAGTCCAAGTAAGATTATGCATCCACACGTTATTAAACTGGAGTTTTCATGCACTAATAATGAGGTAGAGTATCATGCTTTGATTCAGGGTATGATCCTTGCACAGGAGATGAAAATAGAACATCTAATTGTGACTGGCGACTCAGAGCTGGTCATCAATCAGGTGACTTAGAGGTATAAAATAAAAAAAGAAAGACTTAAGTTGTATTTCAAAAGTGTTAACGAATTGATGGAATCTTTTAGTTCCTTCAACATTTATTTTATTCTAAGGGACAAGAATCACAAGGCAGATTCACTAGCCTTGGCGGCCTCATTGTCAAATCCACATGATACCCAAATCAAAACGTATTTCCAAGTAGAAAGAGCTTTCTGACCGTCCATGCCCGATAACATTGAGTACTTGCAAGTGTTTGAGAAAGATGAACAACTTGAATTCTTTTTGTTAAATGATGATGATGATGAATCTATTTTCACGAAAGATGATCGTGCTAAGAATCTGAATCTCTTTTCATGAAAGATGATCATGCTAAGAATTTGAATCTCTTTTCACGAAATATGATCATGCTAAGAATATCCTTGAAGAAGTTTCAGTTCGAAAGGTGCAAGAAATGAGAAAAGTCAATATTGGAACTGACAGTTCGCCGAAGTATGTCAACTTGTGAGTTTATTGCACCACTAAGGAAGCAGATCAATATGTTGTTTTTTTCAAAGAATACATCGATGTGTTCGCTTGGACCTATGATGATTTAAAAGCTTACGATGAGACTATATTACAACATATCATTCCTTTGAGGGAAGGAGCAAAGCCAGTGAAGAAAAAAATAAGGATGATGAATCCCAAGCTGAAACCTCTGGTAAAGCTTGAATTGGAGAAATTGAGGAAGACAAGAATAATTTATCCCATTAGACACTTAGACTGGCTTTCAAATCATGTAATTGTAAGAAAAAAGACCAGGGAAAACCAAATGCGTGTCGACTTCAGAGACCTTAACAAAGAAAGCTTAAAGGATAACTTTCCTTTTCCTAATATGGAGTTCCTTCTCCAACAGGTTACTGGATCGACCTGCATGTCCATGTTGGATGGTTTTTCTGGATATAACCAAGTCTTGGTGGCTGAAGAAGATAGGGCAAAGACAACATTTATCACACCTTGAGAGATATATGTAGATGCTAGAATTCCCTTTGGTTTGAAGAACATTGGAGCCACATTCCAGAGGGCCATGGATCATGCATTTAGCGGCTTGATAGGAAATTTTATGGAAGACTATCAAGATGACTTGACGGTGCATTCAAAAAAAAGGGAGGATCATATCCATCATTTGAGAAAGGTTTTTGAAAGATGTATATTATATGGTGTTTCTCCTAACCCAAAGAAATGCTTGTTCGCTGTGACTCAAGGAAAAATGTTGGGCCATATTGCATGCAAGGAAGGGATTTACAAACATCCGGAAAGAATTAAAGCAACAAATGAGCTCAACTCCCCGACATCCAAGAAGGGAGTCCAATCATTTTTTGAGAAGATCTATTTTGTGAAGATTTGTTCCTTATTATGAAAGTATCGTGAAGCCGGTAAATTTGTTGCTGAAAAAGGAGCAGAGGTTCGAATGGACAACGAATACTCAAGAGGCATTCAATAATATCAAAGGAGCAATCACCACTGCTCCTGTCCTCGTTAGCCTAGAATTTCAAAGAGATTTCATCATCTATTCATTTGCTACAATGACAGTCGTTGCATCCGTTCTTACTCAGAAGAATATCAAAGGAGAAGAACTCCCAATAAGTTTCATGAGAAAAACCCTACATGACTATGAGTTGAGGTATTCAGAACTTGAGAAGCAGGCCTTGGATCTTGTAAAAGCAGTAGCACACTTTCACACGTACATATTGAACTCCCATGTTATTTATTATATTCCCTCATCGCCAATGAAGATGCTTCTGAATCAACAATTGAGAGAAGGAAAATGGGCTAACTGGTTGGTAAAGATACAAGAATATGATATTGAGATTAAGCCTTTAAAAGCTATCAAAGGACAAGGTTTATGTAAGCTCATCGCGAATGGGGATTCGGTCGATGGAATGATTTCAATTTCAATTGGGGAACCATTAGCTGATTTAGAATGGTACATAGATATTATATTCTACTTAAGGTCTGGGCAATTTCCTATCACCATGAATCCCAAGGAATGAAGAACACTGAAGATGAAGGCAAATCAATATGCACTGATTGCTGACATACTGTTCAAAAGAAATTATGATGGTATACTACTGAGATGTGTTGATGAAAATCAAGCCCAAGAACTAATAAGATAATTCCATGAGGGAATATGTTGTGGACACTTTGCACCCACTGCAACCGCCCACAAGATAACAAGAGCAGGATTGTATTGGCCATCGATTTTCAGAGACTTGTATGCCACAATAAGGAAGTGTTTGTCATGTCAACAGTTTTTAGGAAAAATGAAGAGATACGCGATGCTTTGCAACCCATAATTGTAGAACAACCATTCTCCCATTGGGGACTTGATGTTGTTGGGCCAATTAATCCGAAGTCTAGCAAGGGGCATATATATATTCTCACGGCTACAAATTACTTCACAAAATGGCCAGAAGAGGTGGCATTAAAGAAGGCTGATGCTAAAGAGATAATTAAATTCCTCAAAGACAATATTGTTAGGATATTTAGACACTTAGGAGTTAGTAAGATCTACTTGGTCTATTGTGTCGTTAGGCAAAAGTGTGTTTCTTTTGTATGCTTTAGTATGCATTTGTAGTTAGGAAATCCGACGGTCACGATATGTTCTCGACATAGAGTGATCCGACGGTTCATACTCTCTTCGATCTGAACGACCATTGATCCATGGCTTAACACCCGATTGGTCCATGATCTCTATTTAAAGAGCATGGAGGGTCATTTGCTGATGATCGTTTGTGAGAAATTCTCTTGTAAAATCTCTCTGTAATCTTTTTCTTTGCATTAATAAACTACTCCAAGTGGCCGCATTGGTTGGGGCTGTGGATGTTTCCCCGTAGGGGTTTTACCACGCGAAAACATCGGTGTGTTGATCTTTGATCTGGTTATGTGAGTGGTTATTGAAGGTGTTCGTCCTCTGTTGGAATACCTGTGTTGTCGAACATGGTATCAGAGCCTGTTTGAAGACCTGCTCCTGTTGTAGATCGAGATCGTGAAGTCGAGTTGCCTCATCTCCATTTTTTGGCATTTCCGTACATTTCTGGGCTGAGGGTTTCCGTTTTTCCAAGATACGACCATTATAGTCAGATCCGGAGGTATAAATCCTGAATACACATTTTTAAAATTTCTACAAAGTTTTATTTTGATTTTATTTTGGTTTGTATTTTTTATTTCCGAGTTGCTACTCTTTTCGATCTGCATATGCTCTTTGCCCCGTGCCTTGTGCGATCTCGGAAAATCAGAAATAGATAGGAAAAGGTGCATCTTCCGGGTAAGCTAACCGAGATCTAGCGGTTGTTGTCATCGAGAAGCGGAATTTTTTTCTTGTGTGAAAAGAGGTTTTTTTTAGCATGCTCTCCAAGGTCGTCTTCCACAACAACAACAACAACAACACCCCCAATCCTCATTTTGAACATTACAATATGTTTTGCTAGACCATTTGGTTAAAACTTGCCTTATTAAGTAAGAGGTCTTGAGTTCAAGTCTCTCTTTTGTTACTTTTTTTGAAAAAGTTCATG
>JZKD02S1595273.1:0-10046 GCA_000966675.3 Picea glauca
GCCTTGAAGATTATAAACAATATTGAAATGATTATCAGTTAGATGGATATCAAAGGACAAAGATTTCCCAGACGAAAAATGGTTCAGAGCATTACTCTTCTAGATTAGAAGAATGGCTCTTGTATCACTCTGTGGAGTGAGCATAATGTCTGATTACTCATATAGAGTATGGTTTCGAGAGATGATGCAGCTGATGACATTGATGATGATGATGGTGCTCATGATCTAGTCATGATCTAGTCTATACAACTATGTTGATTCTACCAGGTGACTGGTATGTTTTTTTGCTCAAGACCATTACCTATAATACCTCCCTAGCTAGGAGGGAGTGTTGATATTATGGTAGCTGCGTGAGGTATTTACCTCCACGTGTAAACCTGACGAGGATAGAATACTCAGGGAAGCAAGAAGAAACCCTAATGAGTTGGCTAATAACCCTAGAAGTCTTGTCGGCTCAAGAAGATAATTTATATTAGGTTATTAGCCTCCAAGAGAATAAGTTAGCCAGAAATAATAATATATACTGAAAAGACAGATACCTAGAATGAGAAGTCGGCCCAGGCAGTTAGCTAGAATTAGTATAAATATAGGAGATCGATTCTCATTCTGGCAGGCAGTCTCAGAATTGCAGAGCATCACTGATGAAAGAGCATCGTACAAATCCAAAGCACATGCCTAGCCGAAGGAACAACTAGACGCGCAGATATAAAAAGAAAGGGGACACGTTTTTATGAAAACATTTTGAATTTTGAAATATGAAGCATTAATGTAATAGCTAGGAGAAGCGTACTTACATTTATGTCTTGGAGATATGAACAGATATGGATAAATTATTCTCATCTACCGGATGTAATAGACATTTAATTCTGTTAATGTAAAGTAGGTATATATGAATGTTAGATTAGACAATTTAGAAGCGTAGGAGGGAAACCAGATGTAGACACCCTCACCCTTATATCATTGTAAGAGGAACATTATTATGATTCAGAGTTCTTAAGCTGGAGAGCTGTAGCAGAGATCTGTAGAGAAGAACCCATGTACACGAACACTTGAGTTAATATATGAAGCTTTGACTCAATTTTCGTGCTGTTATGATGCTTACTGTTTACATTAGCTGAATGGTATGCTTATAGTGATTTGTTTCTCTATTACGCATTTGTTTCAATGCTGTGTTGTGTGTATGATTTCATGTTGAATGTATGAATTCTGAGAGAGAAGAAGAATAAGTTTCAATTGTTTCTCCCTGATAATTCTTGCAAAGAGTGCAGTGAACGTCTGCAAGGTGTGTGTTGAAAAGGGTCTGAGTTTTATCTCAGAAAGATCAGGAGAGATATCGTTGTTCTCATACCAGCAGAAGTGCAGGAGAAGCATAGAGCCGTGCAAGGTGTGCGCAGGCTGGTGGAAGTCTTAGAAGTTACCAACCAAGGGGAAATTTGAAGGACTACTATTGCAAAGAGTGTACAGGGTCGAAGACTCAAATAACCGGAGGTTATTTGAAAGTTTGCCGCAAGGAGTGCGAGCAGGATTCCTTTTTGGAGGCTTGAGTTTGCAAGTGAAATCTCAGGAGGGATAACACCTTTGAAGTGTTCAAAGGGAGATGGAGATCGAAGCCATCACATAGAAATTAAGTTTAGGAGAAAGAACACTCAGTCATTGGGAAAAATCCATTGAGGCGTGAATCAGGCAGTCAAAATTCTCCGTGGAGAACTCATGAAATCACAAGGACCATAGGATCCAATGGAGTTGTAAGGCGGTTAGGAGTTGGATGAAATCACCACCCTAATATCAAGAATCAACGTGAACTGTTGATCATGGTTCAATATGAGCCGCTAATCTCATTTCAACCCACGTCGTTGGATCATTTCGTGAATTCGAGGTTCGTGAGTTTGGAGGGAAGACCAAATTCTTGGTTTTGCAAAGTCCCAAGTTGCGAGGAGAAGGGAAGGAGATCTAGACTATTAGATCCAAGCCACAGGAGAACCGTTGGATCCGAACCTTCGTGGGTATCGCGTATCGGGGGTTCAGGGTTTGAAAGAATTTCTTTTTGACCGTGAAGTCGTGAAGTGCTGAGGGCTCATATGAACACGTAGCACATCAGTTAGGTGGGGGACATGTGGTTGACAGGTGGCGTAGAAACAAGCACCCAAATAAAGGTGGAAGTGGGTGATAGGTGGTGGACACACGTCGCCTGGGAAGGAGTCAACCCATTGTTGACTTATCGTATCTTGGGGATTCGCAAAAAAGGAGCATGAGGGCTCGACACTCCAGCTCGCGAAGTCGTGAGTTGCGAGTAGTGCTAGCACTTAGCCCTAGCCGGTGGTTATGTGTGGAAGGTGCTAACGAGGAGGATCCATACCCATATCTTATCTCAGGTATCAACGTTTGGAGAAAGAGGAATCAAGGGTCTACGACTCATGACCTCATGAGTTGCGAAAAGCGCTTGTGCTAAGGCCCGGTTGTAGTTGCATGGAGACATAAGGCTCGCGCCTGGTGTTAAGTTGCATAGGGAAGGTTTTTACAAAGGACCTGTGGATCGGATTCGTGAGGTTCCAATAGGGATCTGAGGGAGCCTCTTTGGCTTGAGGAGAATTTAGAATGATCCTATGCAGATCTCGGACCAGGGTTGGGGGTCTGCGTCAAAAGTGGTATCAGAGCATAGAACAAATTCTTTTCTTTCTATAGCAGAGAGAAGGGAGAAAAATTTACAACCATGCCGCCGAGAAGAAGAGACAGGAAAATACCTGATCCAACAGTGGAAAGAGAAATGCGTGAGTTACATGCCAGGATTGATGCTATGGAGATAACACAAAGGCACACAGTCGACATTGGGGATATCAACGAAGTTAAAAGTGAAAATGAAGCTAGAAATGAAGGAGAAGAAGTTGCAGTTGAAGATGTTGCAGAAGAACGCCTATTCAGGGTTGTTGCAAGGATAGGTGCCAGAGCAAAAGTGGACATTCCCATGTATGAGGGAAACTTAGATGTTGAAGAACTTCTAGACTAGATTAGATCTCTAGACAAATACTTCGACTACGAGGATGTTGAGGAAGACAAGAAAGTCAAACATGTCGTTACTAGACTTAAAGTGCATGCAACACTATGGTGGGATGAACTGCAGGCTGACAGACGCTGCAAGGGCAAGAAAAAAATCGAAAGCTGGGATAGAATGGTTGCAAAGATGACAGCCAAATTTATATCCAGGGATTATCAAATCACTCTGTTTTGAAGGATGCAGAATTTTAGACAGAAGCTGATGTCAGTGAAAGAATACACTGAAGAATTCTACAGGATAAACATCAGAGCAGGTCATCGAGAAAGCGATGATGAAAAATTTGCTAGGTACATGAATGGTCTGTGATATGACATTCAAGACGAGATGAGCATGGTGACCATTCAAAATGTGGAAGATGCTTATCAAATAGCTCTTAAAGATGAAGAGAAGCTGAGACAGAAGCAAGGTCAAAGAGGCTAAGGCAGAAGTTAAAGCAGAGGCAAGATAATTGCCCAAGATAGGATTCAGAGACCTAAAGGAGAGGAGAAGAAACCTCAAACTCAACCTGAGAGGGGAGGAAGCTCACAGAGAAGGAAATATGATGGTAGAAATACTTTTCCTTGAGCCAGAGGAAGAGGAAGAGGTAGAGGAGGTGAAGTGAAATGCTTCGTCTGTGGAAAAATCAGACATAAATCCTATGAGTGTCCAGATAAGAAAAAAGATGGTGGTGAAACTCACATTGTCGAAGCTCAAGGGAGAAATGTTGAGGCAGAAGATGTTGAGGGAGGAAGATCCTTAATGATGAGGAAAGTTCTCTTGAAACCAGAGAAGGAACCAGAGAACCCAGCCGAAAGAAACAGTCTGTTTAGGACTGCTTACAAAACTAAGGATAAAGTATGAAAGGTCATAGTGGACAGTGGTAGCAAAAAAAATCTTGTATCTACAAATATGGTAGAAAATATGGAGCTGGAGACTGTTGTACATCCAAGTCCATACAAAGTTTCGTGGCTACAAAAAGGACATCAGGTAAATGTCACTAAACAATGTTTAGTTGAATTTAAAATAGGAGGATATAAAGATGAAATATTATGTGATGTCATTCCCANGAAGAAATTCAGGAGTTGCTGGAAGAATTTGTTGATATAGTAGTGGATGAACTACCTTGTTCGTTGCCACCTATCAGGAGTATAAGTCATCATATCAATCTTATACCTGGAGTCAGTTTTCTGAACAAAGCATCATATCGGTTGATGCCGTAGGAAAATGAAGAAGTTAAGAGACAGGTCCAAGATTTAATGGACAAAGGATTGATTCGAGAAAGCTTGAGTCCATGCGCTCTTCCGACAGTGCTCAACCCAAAGAAAGATGGATGATGGAGAATGTGTACAGAATCCAGGGAAATCAATAAGATTACCATCAGATACAGATTTCCATTGCCAAGGATGGACGACTTGATGGATTGCTTGAGTGGAGAAAAGTTTTTTTCAAAGATTGATTTGAAAAGTGGGTATCATCAAATTCGAATGAGAGAAGGTGATGACTGGAAGACAACATTCAAGATGAATGAGGGGCTATATGAATGGATTGTCATGCCATTTGGCTTAACGAATGCGCCCAGTACTTTCATGAGGTTGATGAATGAAGTCCTGAAGGATTTCATTGGGAAATTCGCCATTGTATATCTTGATGATATATTAATTTTCAGCAAGATAGAAGCAACACACTTAAAGCATTTAGCTGCAGTAATGAGGAGATTATAGCAAGACAAATTGCTGATCAATATGAAGAAATCCTCATTTATGAGGACAAAACTCATTTATTTGGGTTTTGTTATCTTTGCAAATGAGTTGAACATGGATCCGGAAAAGATAGAGGTGATTAAGAATTGGCCATTGCCGAAGAGCGCGTTTGAAATTCGAAGCTTCCATGGTTTGGCTAGCTTCTACAGAAAATTTATCCGAAACTTCAGTGGAATTAGCGCACCAATGATGGATACGGTGAAGAAAAGACATAAATATTTTCACTGGATGAAGGAAGCAGAGAAGAGTTTCAACCTGTTGAAGAAGAAGATCACTGAGCAACCAATTCTGGTTTTGCCAGATTTTAACAAGACATTCCAGGTCAGGTGTGACGCGAGTGGATTTGAAATTGGAGCGGTCTTAAGCCAAGATGACAGGCCGATCACATAGTTCAGTGAAAAACTGAATGAAGCAAAGATTAAGTACTCCACGTATGACAAATAATTCTATGTAGTCATACAAGCGCTGAAGAAATGGAGGCATTATTTGGTTCCCAAGGAGTTTGTTTTGTACAACGATTATCACACCTTACAATTCGTGACTCAACAGGAGAAGTTGAACCAAAAACATGCTAAATGGGTTGAATTCATGCATAATTTTACTTTTGTGATTAAGCATATTTCTGGAACTGCTAACAAAGTTGNCATTTGGCTTAACGAATGCGCCCAGTACTTTCATGAGGTTGATGAATGAAGTCCTGAAGGATTTCATTGGGAAATTCGTCATTGTATATCTTGATGATATATTAATTTTCAGCAAGATAGAAGCAGCACACTTAAAGCATTTAGCTGCAGTAATGAGGAGATTATAGCAAGACAAATTGTTGATCAATATGAAGAAATCGTCATTTATGAGGACAAAACTCATTTATTTGGGTTTTGTTATCTTTGCAAATGAGTTGAACATGGATCCGGAAAAGATAGAGGTGATTAAGAATTGGCCATTGCCGAAGAGCGTGTTTGAAATTCGAAGCTTCCATGGTTTGGCTAGCTTCTACAGAAAATTTATCCGAAACTTCAGTGGAATTAGCGTACCAATGATGGATACGGTGAAGAAAAGACATAAATATTTTCACTGGACGAAGGAAGCAGAGAAGAGTTTCAACCTGTTGAAGAAGAAGATCACTGAGCAACCAATTCTGGTTTTGCCAGATTTTAACAAGACATTCCAGGTCAGGTGTGACGCGAGTGGATTTGAAATTGGAGCATTCTTAAGCCAAGATGACAGGCCGATCACATAGTTCAGTGAAAAACTGAATGAAGCAAAGATTAAGTACTCCACGTATGATAAATAATTCTATGTAGTCATACAAGCGCTGAAGAAATGGAGGCACTATTTGGTTCCCAAGGAGTTTGTTTTGTACAACGATTATCACACCTTACAATTCGTGACTCGACAGGAGAAGTTGAACCAAAAACATGCTAAATGGGTTGAATTCATGCATAATTTTACTTTTGTGATTAAGCATATTTCTGGAACTGCTAACAAAGTTGTTGATGCTTTGAGCAGGAAATGTTTKCTTATGAGGGAATTCAGAGTCAAGACATTGGGTTTTGATAACCTCAAAKAAATGTATAGGGATGATCCAGACTTAAAGGAGGCATATGAGGCATCGAAGAATCCGATTCTCAGGGATAGAAGATAATGGACTGAATACATGATCCAAGATGGATTATTGTTCAGGGGAAATCAGTTATGTTTACCAAAATGCTCCATGAGGGAGAACCTGCTGAAGGAAAAACACAATGGAGGATTGGTTGGACACTTTGGTCATGATAAAATGTTCTCAAATTTGAATAGCTCATATTATTGGTCAGGGATGAGGACAGATGTCAAGAAATTTGTGGATAGATGTAGAATTTGTCAGCACACGAAGGGAAAAGGGCAAAACACAGGGTTATACCAACCGTTACCCATTCCTGAAAGGCCATGGGACACAATGAGCATGGATTTTATATTGGGGATGCCAAGGACATGAAGAGGATGTGATTCGATCTTTGTGGTAGTCAACAGATTTTCAAAGATGGAAAATTTCATACCATGCCAGAAAACCAGTGACAAAACTCATATTGTGAACCTATTTTTCAAGGAAGTCGTCAGACTTCACAGTTTTCCAAAGAGCATCATGGCTGACCGAGATACCAAGTTTGTAGGACATTTCTGGAGGACCTTATGGAAGAAGTTTGGGACGAGTTTGTCTTTTATCTCAGCGTATCATACTCAGACGGATGGACAGACAGAGGTCGTAATAGGAGCTTGGGAGATTTGTTGAGGAGCTTAGTGACTAAACACCACAGTCAATGGGATCACATTATTCCACAGGTAGAATTTGATTACAATGATTCACTCAATAGAAGCACAGGGTAGAGTCCATTCTAGATTGTATATGGAATGCAACCAAGGGGAGTTTCTAAATTGAAAGATGCAAAACAAGTCAAATTCAGGAGTGCTAGTGCAGAGGACTTTGCTGAAGGAATGAAGGAGCTTCACAACCAAATTAAGGAGCGATTGTAGAGTTCAAGTCAAGAATACAAGTGGAGAGCAGATCAACACAGGCGAGAACTTCAATTTGAAGTTGGTGATTTGATTCTTGCACATTTGAGGAAGGAAAGGTTTCCAAGGGGAACGTATAACAAGCTGAAGATGAAAAAGATTGGACCATGCAAGGTCATAAGGAAATTTGGGACAAATGCATATGAGATTGAATTACCCGATATTCAATGTCACGGATTTGTACCCTTACAGAGCTGCAGAAGCAGGAGCAGAGGATGAGAAAGAAGAAATTCAATGGACAAAACAAATGCCTAGTTGAAAAACCGCAGATGGAAAGTATAATTGACAAGAGGATTAGCAGAAAGACCAGAAGAAAGGAGTATTTTGAATACTTGGTTAAGTGGAAGGGACATCCAGTTGAAGATGCCTATTGGGAGGATGAAGCAGAAATTCATAGGCATGGAAAGACCGTGCAAGAGCTCATGAACATGAGTTCATGAAAATTTTCAAGCAAGGGAGTATGATGCAGGAGCATCGTACAAAGCCAAAGCACGTGCCTAGCCGAAGGAACAGCTGGGCGCGTAGATAAAAAAAAAGGGGGACACGTTTTTATGAAAACATTTTGAATTTTGAAATCTGAAGCATTAATGTAATAGCTAGGAGAAGAATACTTACATTTATGTCTTGGAGATATGAACAGATCTGGAGAAATTATTCTCATCTGTCGGATGTAATAGGAATTTAAGTCTATTAATGTAAAGTAGGTAGATATGAATGTTAGATTAGACAAGTTAGAAGTGTAGGAGGGAAAATGGATATAGACACCCTTACCCTTGTATCATTGTAGGAAGAACATTATTATGATTTAGAGTTCATAAGATGGAGAGCTGTAGCAAAGAGATGTAGAGAAGAACCCATGTACACTAACACTTGAGTTAATATATGAAGCTTTGACTTAATTTTCATGGTGTTATGATGCTTATTGTTTACATTAGTTGAATGGTATGCTTACAGTGATTTGTTTCTTTGTTATGAATTTGTTTCAATATTGTGTTGTGTGTATGATTTCATGTTGAATGTATGAAGTCTGAGAGAGAAGAAGAATGAGTTTCAATTGTTTCTCTCCCTGAGAATTCCTGCAAAGAGTGCAGTGCACGTCTGCAAGGTGTGCGTTGACAAGGGTCTGAGTTTTATCTCAGAAATATTAGGAGAGATATCGTTGTTCTCATACCAACAGAAGTGCAGGAGAAGCATAGAGTCGTGCAAGGTGTGCATAGGCTGGTGGAAGTCTTAGAAATTACCAAGCAAGGGGAAAGTTGAAGGACTACTGTTGCAAAGAATGTATAGGGTCGAAGACTCAAATAACCAGAGGTTATTTGAAAGTTTGTCGCAAGGAGTGCGAGCATGATTCATTTTTGGAGGCTTGAGTTTGCAAGTGAAAGATCGGGAGGGATAACACCTTTGAAGTGTTCAAAGGGGGACAGAGATTGAAGCCGTCGCATAGAAATTAAGTTCAGGAGGAAGAACACTCAGTCGTTGGGCAGAAGCCATTGAGGAGTGTATCGAGTGGTCATAATTCTCTGTGGACAACTCGCGAAATCGCGAGGACTGTGGGATCCAGTGGAGATGTAAGGCAGTTAGGAGTTGGACGAACTCACCACCCTAATATCAAGAATCAACGTGAACCGTTGATCGTGGTTCAATATGAGTCGTTGATCTCATTTCAACCCATGTCGTTGGATCATTTCACGAATTCAGGGTTCGTGAGTTTGGAGGATAGACCAAATTCTTGGTTTCGTGAAGTCCTGAGTTGTGAGGAGCAGGGAAGGAGATCCAGACCGTTGGATGCAAGCCACGTGAGAACCGTTGGATCAGAACCTTCGCGGGTATTGCGTATCGGGGGTTCGGGGTTTGAAAGAATTTCTTTTCGACTGCGAAGTCGCGAAGTGCCGAGCGCCAAGGGCTCGTACGAACACGTAGCACATCCGTTAGGTGGGGGCCACGTGGTTGACAGGTGGCATAGTAACAAGTGCCCAGAGAAGGGTGGAAGCGGGTGACAGGTGGTGGACACACGTCGCCTAGGAAGGAGTCAACCCATTGTTGACTTGTCGCGTCTCAGGGATTCGCAAAGGAGGAGCACGAGGGCTCGACACTCCAACTCGCGAAGTCGCGAGTTGCGAGTAGTGCTAGCACTTAGCCCTAGTCGGTGGTTATGTGTGGAAGGCGCTAACAAGGAGGAGCCATACCCGTATCGCATCTCAGGTATCGACGTTTGGAGAAAGAGGAGTCGAGGGTCTACGACTCACGAACTCGCGAGTTGCGAAAAGTGCTTGTGCTAAGGCCCATTTGTGGTTGTATGGAGTCATAAGGCTCGTGCCTTGTGTTAAGTTGCGCAAGGTGGGTTTTTACGAAGGACCTGTGGATCAGATTCATGAGGTTCCAATAGGGATCCGAGGGAGCTGCTTCGGCTCAAGGAGAATTTAGAATGATCCTGTGTGGATCTCAGACCGAGGGTTGGGGGTTTGTGTCAATCACTTGTGCGCATTGTAGTTTCCCATTTTCTGTGCAGGTTTGGAGAAGAGCTGCCGTTGCAGCTGCTGCAGCTAGCAGTTACGCTTGGACTATCTCTTGGCTAGGGTTTGGACTATCTGATGAGCTCTTGTTGATGCACTATCCTTGGGGAAAGGTGCACTACCCTTTGTTTGGCTATCTAGCCTAGGGTTTTCTTTCAGAGTGATTCTCTGTCAAGGTTAAGGTGCTTA
>JZKD02S1595274.1:9004-19171 GCA_000966675.3 Picea glauca
CATTTAGTGTCCAATTTTGGGTTTTTTATTTGCATAGGGATTTGTTGTCAAGGACACAATTTCAATTAGGTCGTAATTAGCTATAATTTCAACATTTAGAAAAAAAATATTATTTAGGTAGCGTCACTTTTTTATTTAGTTGTTGATTTTAAGGTTTTTCTGACCAACTTTTTGATTTTTTAAGGCCATGCTTGAAAAAATTTGTAATTTTTACCTGATTAGAAAAAATGGTTCTACCGATAGCACCACTTTTTGATTTGGGGGTTGTTTTTCATGTTTTGTATGAAAAAATATGGGTTTTAAGGGATAGAGTTCTCGTTTCGAGGTCACCGTTCTCGTTAAGCTGGTAACTTTGTTCTCTCAAAAATCCTAAACGAATAACATATTATTGGGTCATACAATATATTACATAAATTTGATTGAGCATTACTGTAATATAACATTCCTCTAGATGAACTACTAAAGAATGATGCAAAATTTGTTTGGAGTGCATATTGTAATGCATCCTTTGAAATATTGAAGAGAAAGTTAGTCAAATCCCCCATTTTGATATTTCTTGACTGGACTAAGAAATTTCATGTGCATGTTGATGCATCAAACATAATAGTTGGAATTGTTCCAACACAACCTAGAGAAGAAGGCATCAACCACCCTAACTATTATGACAATTGAAAACTTAATAATGTTGAAATAAATTACTCAACCATAGAAAGAGAGAGGCTAAGAATGATATTTTCTTTGCAAAAGTTTAGACACTATTGGTTGGGCACTCCTTTTGTATTTTATACCAACCACCAAACATTAAAATATTTGGTCAATAAGCAAATACATCAAGGGGCGATTTGTAGATGGCTACTTTTATTCTAGGAATTTGAATTCAAATTCATAGGGAGACTAAGAAAATCACATGTAGGTCCCAACCACCTGTCAAGAATAAAAATGGAGAAGAAGTGACCAAGATAAATGATGACCTATGTAATGCGCCAAGTGATTTATCCTCCTAAGTAGTTTATGAATTATGTAATATTGATGTCTTCCATCATTGATGTAGATCCTTCTAGTTTTGAGGAGGCATCAAGCCAACAAGTTTGGCAGGATGCCATAATGGAGGATTATAAATCCATCATCAAGAATGATGTGTAGATATTATGCCTAAACTAGAGGGGAAGTCAATGATTGGCCCTAGTTGGTTGTACAAGGTTAAGAATGTAGCAGATGGAAACATAGAGAAGTTGAAATCTCAATTTGTGGCTAGAGGTTTCTCATAGAAAAATGGAGTTGACTGTGTGAATATTTTTGCTTCTATTTCTAGGTGTGCCTCCATCAAATTCATTATGGCCTTAGCATTAGTATTTAGATGGAATATCAAATGGATGTAAAGACAATGTTTCTTAATGGTCTAATTGAGGAAGAGGTGTACATAAATCAACTAAGAGGGTTTGAGGTGCATCATTGTGAGACCCATTTTTTAAGGTTAAAGAAGGCCTTTTATGATTCAAAGGAGACATCACGTGCATGATACTCCAAGATCAATGAGTATTTTTTAGGTTTGGATTTTACTTAAATAGATGTACATTCCAATATTTACTATTTATTTGATTATTCTAATATGCTTGTTTTAGTTCTATATGTAGATGATCCTATACATGATAGGAAGTTCAAAGAAACTAATAGCATGGTGCAAGGTAGAATTGGCCATGGAATTTGATATGAAAGACATTGGATTAATGCACTATTTATTGAGTCTAGTGGTGTGGAAGAGTCCATGTGAGGTCTTCCTCAAAGAGGGTAAGTATGCAGTTCAGATTCTAAGAAATCATGGATTGTAAGCCTTTAGTTACTCCTATGATCCAGATTTAGGAGAGAAACAAATTGATTAATAAATTGAATACAATAAACACAGAGATATTAAGAGCAACACAAATATCCAATGAACAATATATTTTATTGAATAAATGAAATAGGATGAAACTGTAAAACTGTAGAACTGAAACACTTGCTCGAATGGTGGTAGCTATCTATGAGAAGAGTTATGGTTTCTATGTGCATCCGTATGAGAAGAATGATTACAATGAGGCTCCAGAGACATTTTTAACATTACTCATGAATTCCAAAACCCCAGACATCCAAAAACCTAACCCTAGGAGATGAAACGCCAAAAGTTATGTGGGCCCCTATGGGTAACTTGGTACCTCAACTTCCTGGGGTTGTAAATCTTTCATACAACCTCTGTTTTAGGCGTGTGATAGCCAGTTGGAAAGGTATT
Source organism: Picea glauca (assembly GCA_000966675.3). Lineage (NCBI taxonomy): Eukaryota > Viridiplantae > Streptophyta > Pinopsida > Pinales > Pinaceae > Picea > Picea glauca. The sequence continues at coordinate 11,271 of JZKD02S1595274.1, forward strand.
TCAGAGAAATACACATTACTCTATCAAACTCTGACTCCATCTACAATTTGACTGTGGCGATCCAAAAAAACATTGTTTAGGGCCCCAAAATGACTTTGAAAGTACATAAAGATGTGTTGACATGAAAACATACAAAATAATCCATTTGGATTAGGTGGGAGGCCATCGATATCCACCTGGAAGATGTGTGGGGCTTTAGACAACCCCAAAAGTGTAAAACCTACAATTACAAAGAAGTACAAAAGAACGTGTTGAACTAAAAACTGTCAAGAGGAGCCAGTTGGAATAGGTGGGTGGCCACCAATATCCACCTGGATCATCCTATGGGTAGAAAATCCAAAGCCATATGTTGATTCAGATCCATATTTGATCAATTCATCTATTTTGTACATGTAGTTGATAGGTTCTCTCATGTATATGTAAATACTCGATCTAATATATTTTTATAGTCAACACCTTGAATCAATATATGGTGGAGCATGGACAATTTCATAAGGTTTCCACAAAACATATTCTTCAATACTTGAAGGTCATGGTGCATTTTTGTGAGGTACGTTGGTAAATGAAAGTCTGTGCTCAATGGATTTACAAATTTTGATTGGGTAGGTAGTGCTAGTAGCAAGAGGAACACTTTAAAGTGTTGCTTTAATTTAGGTTTAGGTATGGTTTTTGGGTTTGGAAAGAAGCAAGATTTAGTGGCACTTAGCTTAGTAGTGATAGAGTACATGGAAACCAACCTTTCTCATTGTGAAGCCATATAGCTTTGCAAGTTATTAGTAGAGGTGATATACTATAATTTGGATATTACTATAATTTACTGTGACTATTAATTTGGATTTTACTATAATTTACTATGACTATTAATTTGGATATTACTATAATTTATTGTGACTATTAATTTGGTGATATACTATAATTTGGATTTTGGGCCAAGCATATTGAGACTAGGTAGCACTTCATAAAATATAGGGTCCGAAAGGGAGTAGTGATTGGTTAATACATTCATACAAATAAATGAATTGTAGATATCTTGACTAAGCCCTAGAAAAGGAGAAGTTTGATATATTTATGGAGAGGCTTGGAGTGGTGGAGAACATTTTCCTCACTAAGAGGGAGTGTTAGTTTTTTACCTATGTGTATCTTGAACTATATTCTATGTGTATCTTGAACTATATTCCAACTATGACACCTTCCTCTTTTACTAGATTAGAGAACAAAAATACTCCCTCCTTTAGTAATTCTATAGAATAGTTAATGAACATGCAAGGCCATTTATGGAGGAGAGAGATAGAGGGCACATGCATGAAAAAAACATGGATGTGCCATCCTCAGTTCAGTTTTAGTTTAGATGCTTTTCTAGATTTAGTGATTTAGTGTTGTTTATGAGTTTTGATTTAGTAGTTGCACACATAATTATTTAGAAGGTGTAGTTCCCTAGTTAGATTGGGCACTTATGCATGTGGATTCTCAATACTAGTTAGGGCATAAATCTATGAGAGGATGAATGAGTTCATGCCTATTTTTATCTCCAATAGAGGAACACTTTACTATGCATGCAAGGAATGCGCATTAGGGCTAGGGTTTGATACTTTTAGTTGGGGCATTGTTGTGCATGTGTCCATATTCATTATACCTATCATTTTCCTAGTCTATAACAGAGAAGCATGATGCATCATTGTGGTGGTCTAAGAATTGGAGTTTTTTGAGCTATAACATTGTTTAGTTTACTATTTTCAAATTTAATATAAAAACAATGATGTTGTATTAAGAATTCAGATTTCAATGTTTCTTATTCATATTATCAGTAATATGGATTTGTAGGCTACCATATTCTATAACTATTATTTTGATTGATTTTGGGGTTTTAAGTGTAAATTGTGCTTAATGTTTCTTATTCATATTATCAGTAATATGGATTTGTAGGCTACCATATTCTATAACTATTATTTTGATTGATTTTGAGGTTTTAAGTGTAGATTGTGCTTACCACGGTATTAATTTTGAGAACATGTTTAGTGTGTGACCACCCATTTAAAAGCCAACATAATGTTTCTATGCAACATATCACACAGATTTAAAATATATATAGGATGTATGATGCCTCTATATAACATATCATGTGAATTTAAAAATTACAATAAACCATGGGTTCATTAAAAGAACAACTTCATAAAAGGCTCTCTTTGTTAAATAATTAAGAGTGGATAGTTAGCCCATAAACCACTCATATAAACTCCCATATGCCATTTACAAGCGTTCCTTGCATATGAATAAAAACACAACACAAAAGAGTAAGAGATTCCACTCATGCATGTGGGACAAGTAGAATGAAGAATTAGAAATCTCCACACACCTATCTAATCCATTAAGGAGAGGCATGAATCTGCAATTTCTCCTTACACAGGTAACGAAATTGAAATCCATCAAAGACCTAGTAAATATTTAGACCTGCTGAAAAGAATGTGGGCCTACAACAAAGCAAAGATCAATAATAGAGGTGAGGGTAAATTTAAAAAAAAAAAAAACCCATCATGATCTGTTTAGCTATGAAAAAATGGACATAAAGCTATCATTTCTCATTTTTCTCATGAAATTTGATCATCTGATGATCTAGAGGTTGAGTAATGGATGGATCTATCAAATTTGAATGAGAGAGCTAAATTGATAGTCGAGAAGGCCAAACAATAAGCCTGTGGCATGGGAAATCGTACGGAGGTAATATAGATTCGTACGTTTCCTCTACACTACAAGTGATAATTTGAATGTGTAAAGGTGAAAATTGCAGCTGGGAACGGCTTCCTGAGCATTAGAGGAAGGACATACAATAACGTGGAAGCTGTTTTTAGTGGCTGCACTTGCTGATTGAATGCGAGAGGAAAGAAACAGCATGGGTGAGGTCGTGGACTCCTGGGTGTGAAAACTGACATCGATCGCTGCAAACTTGGTGTAAGAGCTAACACATGCACTAGATTTGCTACAAAGAGCCAAGTTTAACAATTCAATGGGTTTGCAAATACAATATTGGCCAAAGCCACAAATCTAATAATAAAAGATGATAAAAAAAATGTTTAATAAACTTTTAAAATATTACAAGCATTGAACCTTCATAATTTTTCTATAAGTGGTCCAAGACTAGACTATTGAGAAGAGTACCATCTAGAGTAGCATGAGTAGATCTATAAAATAGCATTTATAGGTGAGTAGATCTATAAAATATCAAATGATCCATTATAAGGAAATGAGAGTGCTAGGAAGGAGTGACAATACTTTTCTAAATGACACAGGTAAACGAATTGGTGTCCCTCCATGTACAAGAAATGTTCTAAAATTAGTTTTCAAGACAAAATAATGGAGAGATACTTCAACTTTGCTCATGAGGACAAACCCATTATGGGGAAAATAATGGAGAGCTAGTTAACTTTGCTCATGAGGACATACCCATTATGGGGAGAAAGTGGAGAAGCACTCATAAATATAGGCAAGGTAAGAAGTGCTTGCTTTGATACCATGTAGAAATTCAAGTTTTATCCCATATCATAACTTAACCAAGACATCAATAAACTACATAAACATAAAGTACTTCATATAATGCAATGTTTAACTTAGCTCATGAAGACAAACCCATTATGGGGATAACGTGGAGAAGCACTCATAAATATAGGCAAGGTAAGAAGTGCTTCCTTTGATACCATGTAGAAATTCAAGTTTTACCCCATATCATAACTTAACCAAGGCATAAATAAACTACATAAACATAAATTAATTTATATACATCTCATATTCCTAGGAATTTAAGGACATGGCCACACAAATGTGGATAGATAAAAGTGAAGGTGAAGGTAGAGATGCCATCTAAGGTGTGCTTTTAAGTAAATGAGTTTAAAAATGCAACTAACAAAATAAATGAGTTTTATATATGCACATACAAAATAATCATAGTAAACAATGGTGAATCATAAAGAATCACTTAAGGAAGCATTGGACACAATACACTTCATAATGATGAACTACATGGGTATAGATAATAGATAATGGCAATGGATGTCACATAGATGATGAACGGATAAGGAAAACACTGAAGGTGACAATGAAGCTGATGACATAAGAAAGAAACGTTCCAAAACAACTAGCTCCAAGTGCTGCAAGGCAAGGCTATATATAGTTATGAGGGAAAACACTTAGTGACACCTTAAGAACCTTTGTATGAGTGACCCAAAATCCACTACTTGGAAAAAAATTGTAAAGAACCTCCTCGTTACGACAACAACTCCGATAACAGGTGCCAATTTTTTTTTTTTTTTGGGTTAAGGTGTGTGATCGCGTGTAAAGAGGAAATAGACACACTTAACTCTACGTCACCACCCGACGACTAACAAGACGCAACCACGATGATCACAACAAAAAGACATAAGGCGAACAACAAGTAACTGCAAGCATTACACGACATACGGTGTTACGTACAGTACAAACACAGATGGAAGAATCCCAAGTCATAGATTTTACTATTTCTGCACAAGAAAGCAGGGTGCTTAATCTTAGTTCTCTGCTCCAGAGAGAGAGAATGTCAGATAGGCTCATGACCGACTGCTCAGGTAGAAACTAGTAACTCGACGACGAACCAGACGCAAACAAGGCAAACACAACAAGACGACATACAATGTACAATAGGCAGCTGCATGAATTAACGACGATCACTCAGGGAATAAGTCAGACTGACTACCCGCCCGTCCTACCCTGCAATGGTTAGGACCTCCAAGACACATAATCAACGCTCAAGTCCAGGTTCCCATCGATTTTAACCATTAAAGGTCTCAGGGCTGGCCACTGTTCTAAGGAACATGGAGGTGTCTACATCCCGTCTGACACAAGCAGACCAAGCAAAAATGTATGCATCCAAGTACAACAATAGTCAAAGAACAACCACATCCTCGATGGAGGCATAAGTCAATTAATTGCAAATCCTAATTATCGCAAATCCAATTAAATGCAAGCTCCATTAATAAGGTTATTCAATTAATTGCAACTTCCCCAATTTCTAAATCATAATCACCTTTTGGACTTAGATCAGGACATTATATTTTATTCGTGATCAAGGATAATAACCTTCAACTTCATTTCCATAAGATAATGACCGCATCACAATTTTATTATGACAACTAACTAAGGACAAATACCTGACCCCTTATGTTATCTATATCCTTTACCTTAACAATACCCTAAAAGATCACCACATAATCATTATTCCATAATCGACAATGCATTAAAATTTAGCACTAATAAACTTACTAGATTTAATATCATTATTCCCAAATATTATTATTCCAAATCGAAAAAGCATTAAAAATAACATCCGCGGACATAAACCTTCGATAACTATAAAGCAATTGAAAATTGCGCTACGTTCCATTATCTCACAACACACTCATTTACATTAACATTTCATTAACAATTCCTCGCATTACAATTCATTATAGTATCGACGTAAATTACTGCAACTATGCTACTACCCATTACCATACCAAATTATATCATTAATAACAAGAAATTTTCAGTGACATTTCCATTTAATTTACATCATCCCTTCATTTAATGTTACCCTAACATTGCCTTCAAATAGCAATATATTTCATGCTTAAATTAAATAGCAATTAATAAATAACATTGGAATTGCATAACAATTAAATAAAAACCAATTAAATAACAATTAAATATAGCTCATTACCATTAAGCAATAATAATATTAGCATTACATTACCAGAAGCATACATTCAATATCACTTTGCATTTTTTATTATTCCCTAACCAATAACAACATTAACATTAACGCAAGGCTGGAGCAACTGGATTAGATTTAACAGTAGTTAAGATTAGATGAGAATAAACCACCTCAAGAATTAGCGATCTTCTACCCTCGGTCTACGGCCTGGGTAGCTGAATGTGGCTGTCAGCCTGACAGGCTCAGCGCTGTCCACTCAGAGGTTGTCTCCCGACCACCATTAGTCCGCTAACCCAAGGGAAACAGTGTTAGGAATTCAACCCGTTGATTCCTCTACACGCAGGAATTGTTGTCGACCGTTTAGGACGGGTAAAAGGTTGTGTATACCGTTCTACTCAAATCTTTTGGAAGTTAATTATCTGCACATAGGTGGTGTTAAGGGAGAAAATACCAGGCTGCCTTGTTTCACCATTTTTTTGGGGGAAAAACTAAGTATAAGGGACGCAGTGTTAACCCAAGAGAAATTGTAGTTAAAGTGCCATTAAACTAAGAGGGATCGGTGCGAGAAGGCCTGGCAGAATTAAGCATTAAGGAAATAACTAAAAATGATTTGTAAAAGGGATCTACGTTACTCTTCCTCTGACCAGTCAGGGAGCAATACGCAGGACTGTCAACCCAAGACTTTTTGGCCTGGAATAACGTTGCGTGTTGCCGTGTAAGCTGGGCGTGAGGGAAAAAATGGGGCGAGAGAAAAAGGGATCAAGGCTGGGGATTAACAAAAACCAGACGTATACACTTCTTATGATTAAACCATCAATCAATAAACCTTCGAACATCTACCGCCAGGAAAAAGAAATTAAACATGAGCAGAAGTAAAGATGAGACTCATGGAGCGCAAACTACACAGCTAGGAATATCATTCACCTCCACTAAATTTTCCCTGGTAACTCGAGTTTGGGGTTTAAATAACGCAGGAACAACCATACGAGACCCTTATCTTGTATGAGTTCCTGAACCATTACATTACAACACTTGCACAATTAAACAATAATAACTGATATTAAATTTTAAATTCATTAGAAACGGGCAACAGCTGGAGGCGAGGCATTCACCGCAGGAGAYGAGCTACAAATGACAATAAAAATCAACCATTTGCCCAAGCAGAAAACCTGAAATGAAATTACCGGATTCAAATAACAAAATGTGAAGTCTGAAAAGGGGTTTTCTTGGGTAGCAATTACGTGAAGGGGGCGCCTGAAATAGCCTAGTAGATCACTGCCGAAGCCCCAAAAATAATTTCTCCTTGAAATATATTATCTGGATTAAATTTAGAACGCCTATGAATAAAAATACGATTTGTCTTTTAAAATACAAACTCAGACAGGTTTTAATATCTTTTAAAATACAAATGCAGACAGATTTTAATATCTGGATTAAAGTTCAGAATGTCAGTGAATAAAATAGGATTTGTCCTTTACAACACAGCTCGCCATTACTAACAGAAGGAGTTCAACGCTTAGGGTAGGAGCTATCAGGGCTCATTAATAAATGATTTCATAAAGGAAAATTGCTGCGATAAAACACTAATAAATTAAATGCGAAGACACCACATCATGAAGACACAGCCACAAGGGGTAACGCAGAATCATAAAGGTCCCAACCAAGGAACAATAGAACCTAGCTAGAATGCTGACCACAATGAAACTAGGAAATGAATTTGAACGACAGGAGCTTAAGACAACATTCATCCATTTAAAGTCATCATACAGTTCCTAGCATAATTTCTATTGCATTATACTCAATAAAATAAACAAGCGTACCTTTGCCTTGTCGCCCGCCTCGGATGAAGTCCGCGCACTCCGTGCCGCTCCCGCTCGCCGACCGTCGGGACTACACCGGTACCTCCCAGCCAATTTCTAAGGGTACTGTTCTTCCCCCTTAGCCCCCCGAGCCGCAAAGGGTCCACACAAAATCCAGAAGGTAAGTCTAGCTTCCCAGTTCGCCTCCAAGGCTGAGCTACCACTCTAATCCCAGCTGAGAAAATCCCAACTCCTCACAAGCAATCAGTCCTGTCCAAATTCAGCAGCGTAACGTTACGCTAATAGCCCATCCCCTTTTCACCTCATCCCCCTTTCTTTTATAGAGTTTTTTTGAGCCCCCCTTTCCCTAATCACATTTAATTTAA